>JAPTMU010000049.1:277500-354496 GCA_028583405.1 Pogonophryne albipinna
GGGGGGCACACACTGCCGTCAACAACCAACACACAAACACCAGCGCAACTTCAATTTAAAAAAACATGCTGTAAAGTCTATTGTCTTTCACACACATTGCAGGGATGTAGCGCACCTATGACTTTGTTGTGGCACGACCACCAAAACAGAAACATATGGCCATAGGTCACCATATAAAAAGTGTGCAAATATATTTAGTATCCTATCCATGTTTTAGGTGGGGGGTGGATCTAACCTTGACTCAACGACTCAAACTTTTAGTGGAAACGTTTCAAAAAAACCCGGCAAAGTTGCAAGGCTTGCCCTGCATTGGTGACTCATTTGGGGGGCCCCCCATGATGCCGACCCTGCTTATATCACAGTTAAATCACGAATATTACACCCCTATAACACCCCTACCACTCCATTACTACACCTATGTTACACCAATATTACACCATTATTACACCCTTAACTCTCTGATAAGTCACCCATGTAACGCCCACTGTATCGCCCATATTACTGTGTTATTAAACCCACATTACACCCCTATAACACTCATATTAGCTATGGATGCAGGAGGGTTGAAGCCAATCAGCCCATTGTGAGATTCAAGCGGCTTGGAAAAGGTTTAACAACAGAAGTATAAAGATGCACCATCACTCCCAGAAACTGCAGGATATGCTTTGCATGCATCACAGGATGGCCGGACCTCTTTGACATGCCAAGAGTCAGCACTGAAAATGCTGAAACGTTGACTTTAATTGAATGTATTATGTCAACAGAATTCACATAACTGTAGGAGGTTAGTTGTAAGCAATACTATTCAATTCAAATAAAAACATATTAGATTCAAAGTAAGTAGCAAAATAAGTAGCTTTGTGCTAAATAAAAGCACTTAAAATATGAATATCATCGACTCCTTTCCCTATCTGAGGACTAAATGACATTCAGTCCCACTGTACTTAAACACAACAACAGATCAACACCATGGCACACCCCCCCCCCCCTGGTCCCCTGTCTTTTCCTAGCGAATGCAATTGATCAAGATGTTTACCAGCCGCTCACAGCCAGGAATAAATGCCAAGGGGGGTAAATGCCAGTTTGATGAATCTGGCTGCTGCATGTAGCTACTCGCTGCGTGGTGTTGTTACGGCTGCTGCCTTCCTGGTCGTCTGAGTGTTTTCAGCTGTGTGTGTTCTATGTAAATGAGCTGTGCGGTTGCCCTCCCGTCATTGGCTGCCATCTCCTGGTCCGCTCCTGAAGATTGCGATTGGAGCACGCCGGGCCCGACGCACTCCAATCACAGCGCACAGCCGGCGCACACCTGCTGGAGGAGTCCAAAGGCCGGGGACGGAGATCATTCGGGAGGCTCTGACATGTGGACAGACGCCTCTCGCTACTTGCTCTTAGAGAATTCTGTTCACTGTGGTTAAACATGTGTGATTAGTAGTGTCTAGAGTAGCTTAGTTAGTGTTTAGAGTAGGTTAGGATTCTGTGACTGTTGCCTTTAGTTTTGCTGTGTTTTTGTATAGACTCTTTGTATTAGCTGTACCACTTTTATAGTGAGGGTTTTAGTTTCTATTTCGTTCCGTTATTCTCTATTTCTTTGTATGTAAACAAGCTCCCTTTTTAGAGTCCTCCTTTTGTTTGGTTATCAACCTGTGCCCTTTTGGCCCTTTTGTTTGTTCAGGCTGCATGCCTGCCATTTTGTTACAGCCTGGTATAATAAAGCCATTTATAATTATTACCAATCCCATTCTGGTTGTGTTGCTTCCCGTAACGTAATAGGTGTACATTTGATTTGCTAAAACCCTTCCTTTACAGCTCAGGATGGAGGAAAACCCCCAGAGGCCATCATCTACCTTCTAAAGTACATATATCATGCATCGTGAGAGACTTATAGAGCCTGGTGGGCGACATTTAAAATCTGATTCATCATCACAATAACCAGGCATCGGGACTATATTTAGTGCTGAGGTTTTGCATCAGGCCCCCTATAGTTTTCTGCTACGACTAAAAGGAGCTTTGGGACAGATTTCGGGAGAATATCATCCATTTGTCTCAGTCTAAAAGCTTTTCAACGCGAGATCCCACCAGGTGTTACAGTAGATAGGAGAATATATAGGCTTTTCAGGTCTTTCTTTTCAGGTAATGCTATTGGTGGTCGATAAAGGACAACAATTATAAGTGGTAAGGAAACCTAGAAATGTATTACTGCTAATTGGAAATTTGAATCCAACTGTTAAAATACAAAGTAATATGTTCATCATCAATTTGAGTAAATATTGTCCCCTTGAAAACCGTTACTGAACTGATTTTGGATATTTGTACTTTGATAACCATTAATCTGCCCTTCAATGTTGACCATTTTCTGGATCTTCTCGGGGATTCTTCAAGTCCCGCCAAATTATGTGTGACGTCATTGCGGGCACAGCGCTCCAGCTGCACCGTTCAGGATCCCAGCATCTGCATGTAAACGCACGATGGTGCACACAGCAGCAAGCTCAGACAGCGATGACAGTTTAATTTTGAACGTGTCTGAGAGCTCATATGAGGCTGAAGGATCGGTTTATGTTGTATCTGTTAGAAGTTTAGGAATTAGGTGCGTCAATATGGGCGATCATACGGTCATGTAGCCAGTGGTGGACTGGGACTAAAAATCATCCCGGGACTCTCGACCGGCCCACTTCGGTACCGCTAGTAAATTGTCAACGGGGGGAGTGGGGGATGTGCTAGTGACTTATCCGACCGGCCCACTTCGGTACCGGCCCATCGGGATTCGTCCCGATGGCCAGTCCGCCACTGCACCCAGCCCACGTAAACTGTCAACGGGGGGAGCCTCGCTGCAGGGAAACGGTGGACCTAGTGTCCCGATCGGAGTGGGAATAATAATAATCATAATAATAATAATAATAATAATAATAATAATAATAATAATCCGTGCATTTTATCCATTAATTTCCCCAACATTGTGGTAAAAAAACACACGTTTAATCCATGTTGGTGTACTACAACTACAAAAAGCATCGGTTTGTTTTCTCATCAGGAAATGCAGGCCGGCTCAAACAAACGATTTGTAATCATCATCCTCACGATCATTTAATGTATCATATGTTCACCGAATTGACATGAAAGCACTAATAAATGTAGTTTCATCCACTTGAGTTTACAACTACAAAAATAATCGATTTGTTTTTATATCACATCCTACGGGAGGAAATTCAGCAGCTCTCACTACCGATTTGTAATCCTAATTTAATCATCATCTTCACCACGATCATTTATGTGTATGTTCGCCGAATTGACTTGAAAGCACTGACAGATATGAATATACTGTAGTCAACTTCATTACAACGTTATTAACGTGCCTAAACTCAGTAATTCACCATTTCTACGCATGACAACACACTTTGTCCGTGTTTGGCTCTCTCACCGCACAGTGAAGCGTTCCCGCATTGACGTCACTTCCGGCTTCCCCCAAAACTTCAAAATGAGTCGAAGGAATTTCCCGGCGATGTTCGAAATTATTGATATTTATCGGAACGGTATCGCAACTTCTTTTTTAAACTGACGGTTCGAGATGACTAGTAGCCCAATATTTCATTGCACAACAGTTGTTGGGATGCTGTCACAGGCTCTTTAAGGGGAAACTCAACTGCGCTCTATGAGCTACATACGGGTACTTCTGCTCTGACAGCAAGGCATGATGGGTATTTTGTGACATTTTGCTCTCAAGAATCTCAGGCCATCTTGTCCTCATGCGCCAATGAGCAGCTTCCATAGGAAAGAACGCTTCATCCAGTTCTTATTATACATCCATGGGTGTTTACTAGGGGTGTAACGGTATCCGTATTCGTCCCGTACCGTCACGGTTCGGACGTCACGGTTCGGACGTCACGGTTCGGCACATGCAGTCACACGGCGAATACGCCTTTTTTTTACGAGTGGGAAAAAAGTCATTCAGGGCAGTATCCACTACACTATATATAATCCAGGGGGTGGTATTGCGCCTAAAAGCTGTTTGCCAGCCGCCCTTAAACAACAAATGAAGAGCAAGAAGAAACACAACAACAAAACCAACAAAACCAACAAAATACAAGAAGAAGAACAGTTAGTATGGCGATTTCAGATAACACACAGGAGCTAGAACCCACCTGCTTCTTTTAAATCAGCTGTGTGGGAACATTTCGGGTTCCCTGTGGACTACAATAACGATGGAGTGCGAGTGGTGGATCGGACGAGGACGGTGTGTCGGCGTTGTCCGATAGCGGTGCGGTATGCTAATGGGAACACACGCCAAACATGCTAAATCATATCAGAAGGCATCACCCAGATTTGCCAATCACCGGAGTCCGGCAAAAGACAACAGCAGTTCAACAGCTGATCCCCGCTGTTTTTAAGAAGCCAATAGGCATGAGAGCCGAGAGACCAAAATAAATAACGGAAGCTTTTGGCATATATATTTAAAAGGCTTTGCGCTCTTGAAACACTTTCTTATTATTTATGATGTAATATTTTCAAGACATCCTTTTTAGTTTTACAGCTTGATTAAACCTTTTTGTTTGACATCAGCCATTATAGATAATATGGCCATCTGAGTGTGTGTGGTTCTGTTTGTGGTTTGTTTTTAACTGTTTAATACAGTTAATTATTCAAAATGTCAGAGTTCCTTATTTTTAAACTGACTTGCACTACTGTTCAAAAATAAATAACAAACCTGGAATTATGCATTTGGGACTTTTTTTTGCTTTTTCTTGTTGTACCGAACCGTACCGAACCGTGACCCCCAAACCGAGGTACGTACCAAACCGTGACTTCTGTGAACCGTTACACCCCTAGTGTTTACAGATATGAAGCCTCAGCAGCAACGGCTTAGATTGGAAAGTAAGAAAAAGCACACATATGGAAACCAGCTGGCTCGTGTAACCCCATGCACACTGATGTTGCCTTGAGCCAATATTTTCCTTGTGAAATATCCCGCCTTCTGATAGGGCAGCACACTCCTGGAGGCAGGATAATGTCTGTCTGTCGAGTGCTGAGAGGTTTCCCCACTGCTTCTAATCTTTGGGCAGAATTACGTAGAGGCAGGAGACACGATTATGATGAGTTCTGCTGGGGTAATGTCAATAAGATCTGCTTCTGGTCAGTTGGTGGAGTAAACAATAGATACATACATTACGTGCAGTGCAGCGTATGGGTAAGGCCAGAGATGGCAAAAGTACACACATCCTTTACTCAAGTATAAGTACAGATACTCGTGTTTAAAAATACTCGTGTTTAAAAGTAGAAGTACTGACTAAACTTCTTTACTCAAGTGAAAGTAAAGAGGCTTTGAAATGTACTTCAGTAAAAAGTACCCATAACTAGCAGCTGTTTTAAAGAGTACCTGACCTCCCTTTATATTAACAGAACAATAATGTCATTGTTAGCTAATGAATGTTTCCATGCTGAACAACGGCAACATGACAACGTTTCCATTGGTCCCTCTTCTTTAGAGAAGACCAGGAAATGATGGATACACAGATCGTGTTCAAATCAATAGGCACGCAATGACTCTAAGGAATAATGATCACGCCACCAAACACACATTCAGACTAAAGGAACCAGCTGTTTGGAAAATGTGAGAAGTAGAAAGTTCAGGTATTTGTGTTCAACATGTAAGAAGTAGAAAGTACAGGTATTTGAGTTCAACATGTGAGAAGTAGAAAGTACAGGTATTTGAGTTCAACATGTAAGAAGTAGAAAGTACAGGTATTTGTGTTCAACATGTAAGAAGTAGAAAGTACAGGTATTTGTGTTCAACATGTAAGAAGTAGAAAGTACAGGTATTTGTGTTCAACATGTAAGAAGTAGAAAGTACAGGTATTTGAGTTCAACATGTAAGAAGTAGAAAGTACAGGTATTTGGGTTCAACATGTAAGAAGTAGAAAGTACAGGTATTTGAGTTCAACATGTAAGAAGTAGAAAGTACAGGTATTTGAGTTCAACATGTAAGAAGTAGAAAGTACAGGTATTTGGGTTCAACATGTAAGAAGTAGAAAGTACAGGTATTTGGGTTCAACATGTAAGAAGTAGAAAGTACAGGTATTTGAGTTCAACATGTAAGAAGTAGAAAGTACAGGTATTTGAGTTCAACATGTAAGAAGTAGAAAGTACAGGTATTTGTGTTCAACATGTAAGAAGTAGAAAGTACAGGTATTTGAGTTCAACATGTAAGAAGTAGAAAGTACAGGTATTTGTGTTCAACATGTAAGAAGTAGAAAGTACAGGTATTTGTGTTCAACATGTAAGAAGTAGAAAGTACAGGTATTTGTGTTCAACATGTAAGAAGTAGAAAGTACAGGTATTTGTGTTCAACATGTAAGAAGTAGAAAGTACAGGTATTTGTGTTCAACATGTAAGAAGTAGAAAGTACAGGTATTTGTGTTCAACATGTAAGAAGTAGAAAGTACAGGTATTTGTGTTCAACATGTAAGAAGTAGAAAGTTCAGGTATTTGTGTTCAACATGTAAGAAGTAGAAAGTACAGGTATTTGTGTTCAACATGTAAGAAGTAGAAAGTTCAGGTATTTGGGTTCAACATGTAAGAAGTAGAAAGTACAGGTATTTGTGTTCAACATGTAAGAAGTAGAAAGTACAGGTATTTGGGTTCAACATGTAAGAAGTAGAAAGTACAGGTATTTGTGTTCAACATGTAAGAAGTAGAAAGTTCAGGTATTTGAGTTCAACATGTAAGAAGTAGAAAGTACAGGTATTTGAGTTCAACATGTAAGAAGTAGAAAGTACAGGTATTTGGGTTCAACAAAATGTAAGAAGTAGAAAGTACAGGTATTTGGGTTCAACATGTATGAAGTAGAAAGTACAGGTATTTGGGTTCAACAAAATGTAAGAAGTCAAAGTAAAACGTCTTCAGAAAAGTAAGTAGTGGAGTAAAGTACTGATACCAGAAAAATGTACTTAAGTACAGTAACCAAGTATTTGTACTTCACTACTTCCCACCTCTGGGTAAGGCCTAAGTATCAGGTGAATAAACCTGCATAGTTTCTGACCCGAAACCACACCGCAGCAGAAATGCGTGACATCATCACGTACCAAATGTTTACCAAATGACGACCCGCGGACATACGTCATTAATTGCGAGTAGGAACTACAGTATATGAACCACCTGTATTTCTGATGTTTTATCAGTTTAAATGAGTCGTGTCAATCAAAACAATTATGTAATCGCATGTCGCAAATCAGGATAAATCACACGTTTAAAATACTAGTAAAACAAATACATGTGCGTCTTTGTAATAAAGAAACGCATGACCAACTGGTAAGAGAAATCATGGCTTTTTACTTAATTTGAACATCCCACCTAAGAACAGTAGTAAGTAGTAGTAAGTACTACATGTAAGTGCAGTTACCATCATGGATTAGGCGTGCCGTAACAGCGAGGTAGATGTGGTTTCTTTCTAGTGGTTTCCAGTTAGTTCAATACATGTAGCTCTTCCAAATTGCTGTGCTTTCCTTGCCTTTTCACTGCCATTTTATTCGTGGTAAAAACCTGCGCCGGAATTATGGAAGTAATATTGTGTCAAACCTTGGTAATGTGTTTTATATTTAAGGTTTCCAGATCCCGAGTGTTAACATTGACAGCCCTAGTTTACATCTCATTCTTTATGTGTTCAGTGGTTGTGATAGCTAAGCTAGCCCATACATTAATAAAGACCTTACAGTTTGCGTGAGCCTGACTGAAAGAGACTCAAAGCTGTAGTGCAAGAAAAGATTGTGCATTTCCATAGTAAAGAATACAGAAGAGTTGCACAAAAACACTTCTGCACTTTCCTCAGAAGAAGGTACTAGACCAATTTAGCTCCCAGCATATGGAGCTCTAGAGCTAAGGGACATTGTCTTCAATCTTCTCCACCAGAGAGGAGGAGTATCAGGTGGGTTCAATATAGTCATATTGCTTTTGTTGGGAATGAAAGGCAGGCATTATGGCTCTGGAGTGGAGGCTCCTTCTGATCAGAGGTAAAAAGCCTTGGGCTCACAATAACAACACAAACACATCACTCCTGCAGCTGAAACACAAGAAGCCGGTTAGAAAAGAGGCTGAGAATTCAATCACAAGGTGGTCCATGCGGCAGAGTGAGAGGTGGGAAGTAGTGGAGTACAAATACTTTGTTACTGTACTTAAGTACATCTTTCTGGTACCAGTACTTTACTCCACAACCTTTTACTTTTACTTGAGTAAAGAAGTTTAGTCAGTACTTTTAGAGTATTTTTAAACACGAGTATCTGTACTTCTACTTCTACTAATGGATGTGTGTACTTTTGCCATCTCTGCCTGTGTGATTAAAAGCCGTTTTACAGATTGTCTCACTGGTTTGTAAATGGATTCTCTGCAGGAGCAACATTAAGGGCAGAGTGTGTGTCTGAGAGAATGGAAGAAGATTAGTTTAAGAGCCACTCCCTCTCTGTGGTCACTGTCTCCCTCCTCCGGCTATCCTGCCTCACATCTGAAACACAAACTCTCCTCTAGCCGACACCTTAATGTGAATCGCACCTCTTCAGAGTTCTGCTACACACCCCAAAACCTGAGGAATATATAATAACATAAGATTTCAAACCAGTTGCATATCAGTTTAATGTGTTTCAATTTACAAATACTATAACTTACTAAATATGTTTTCTCTGATTGTATGAGATACAGTTTATGCCAGGATTTCTGGTTTCAAATTTGGCAGTACTATTTCCGTTTAATAATAATAATGATAGATGAAACTTGTAAAGCGCCTTTCAAGGGACCCAAGGCCGCTTTACATGGTGAGCAAACAAACAAACAAACAAACAAACAAACAAACAAAACAAAAGGGGCAAATAATAAAGTAAGTTTTGCTAATTTGGTATTAGGGACAGGACAAGACAGGTTTGAGTTTAAAATAAGATGTGTGGTGCCAATTGCTTAAAACATTAAATCGCATTAATCACAACAATATTCAGTTTAAAATAAGAGTATTTAATAGTAATTTTGAGGGAGACGAAAACCATGTGTGTGGTGTGAGAAAAGAGAAATCAAAGGCTATTTTTTTTCTTATTACGTGAACATAATTTATGAAGTGTGTGCATGAACTCCAACAATTTTCAGACACTTATCTAAAAATGCTTCAGCAAAATGCCTTTCCAACGTTTTCACCTTAATGGGACGAAGCCTGCGAGCTAGTTCAGGCAGTCAACTCGAGCACCATACATTACCACGTGACGCACCTCGTCCCTCTTACAACCAACCAAACACAT
The DNA here is from genome assembly GCA_028583405.1 of Pogonophryne albipinna. Classification (NCBI taxonomy): domain Eukaryota; kingdom Metazoa; phylum Chordata; class Actinopteri; order Perciformes; family Artedidraconidae; genus Pogonophryne; species Pogonophryne albipinna. The sequence goes on from JAPTMU010000049.1 coordinate 286,764, forward strand.
TCTCCTAAACATGCCGCTCTATTTCAGCTGCCGGGTCTCCCTGCCTCTGCCTCGCTATGCTGCTGCTGCTGCTGCCTTCATGTTCCTGCTGCTGTGTTTCATGTTGCTGCTGCTTGCCTGCCCCACCACCACCCCAGCTTCCACCCCGGCTTCCACCCCAGCTTCCACCCCAGTTTCCTCCCCAGCTTCCTCCCCAGCTTCCACCCCAGCTTCCACCCCAGCTTCCACCCCAGCTTCCACCCCAGCTTCCACCCCAGCTTCCTCCCCAGCTTCCTCCCCAGCTTCCTCCCCAGCTTCCACCCCAGCTTCCACCCCAGCTTCCACCCCAGCTTCCACCCCACCACCACCTCAGCTTCCACCCCAGCTTCCACCTCAGCTTCCACCCCAGCTTCCACCCCAGCTTCCACCTCAGCTTCCACCCCAGCTTCCACCCCAGCTTCCACCCCAGCTTCCACCCCAGCTTCCACCCCAGCTTCCTCCCCAGCTTCCTCCCCAGCTTCCACCCCAGCTTCCACCCCAGCTCCACCCCAGCTTCCACCCCAGCTTCCACCCAGCTTCCACCCCAGCTTCCACCCCAGCTTCCACCCCAGCTTCCACCCCAGCTTCCACCCCAGCTTCCACCCAGCTTCCACCCCAGCTTCCACCCCAGCTTCCACCCCAGCTTCCACCCCAGCTTCCACCCCAGCTTCCACCTGTAGGCTCGGGGATAATTATCAAATCATCACTCAATGTTCTTTGTAAATCTGTGGAGTGATGAGGCCCGAGCCTAGACGCCAAACTCAAACTATATGCTGCTTCTAATAAACATATTAAGAAACATGTGAGTTGTCTGACTGAACTGATGTCTAGTGGTTTCCAGTTAATTCAATACATGCAGCTCGTGCCAATTCCTCCGCTTTATTTGTCTTTTCACTGCCATGCTATTCTTGGTGAAAATCTGCTGGAATTAGGAAAGCAACTCTGGATTTTATGCAATAAGGTTTCCAGATTCAGACGACCTTTGACACTGACAGCCCTAGTTTAGACCTGAGTATCTGATTAACCATCAATCAATAACAGCAACTCTACTTATACTCAGAGTTGTGTTAAATGCCTTTAATTTGCATGATTCCTCACTAATAAAGTCCCCAATATGTATTTACTGCTTCCTCATGCCTCTTGGGGGTGTGCTAGATGCATATGTTCCTGGTTTCTGGACTGTGTGTGTGTGTGTGTGTGTGTGTGTGTGTGTGTGTGTGTGTGCGCGTCTGTGTGTGTGGCCTAGCATTACCATCCTTGTGGGGACCTACATCTGTTTACACAGTCTCGTGTGGGGACTCGCCCCCCTTGTGGGGAATCATTAATTTTAGGGTGAAGACTTGGTAAGGGTTAGGGTTAGGGTTAGGGTTAGGCATGTGTTGGTTATGGTTAAGGTTTGGATAAGTCTCCAGGAAATGCATGTAAGTCAATGTAATGTCACCTGAAGTGATGTATACATGGTATGTGTGTGTGTGTGTGTGTAGGAGTGTGTGTGTGTGTGTGTGTGTGTGTGTGTGTGTGTGTGTGTGTGTGTGTGTGTGTGTGTGTGTGTGTGTGTGTGTGTGTGTGTGTGTGTGTGTGTGTGTGTGTGTGCCAGTCAATGGGCCAACAGAGGGCAGTGTGTTTCACCCAATGAGTCCTGTCCCACATGTCCCTCTGTGTCTCTGCTTCAGGAGCAAAGGGACAGTGTTGACACCGTTAATGTGAAATCTATTTTCATCACAGCTCACATTAGGCCAACATAATGAATTGTCAGTCTGGACAACAACCCAGTAGTACATTAAAACTGCTGAACGCACCCCCGTTTTACCCGACACATCTGAAAGTTGGTTGGGTTTCATTGATTTTCTGTGTTTCAGATGGATTCTCACAGACTAACTGCCTGACCTATACTAGCCAGTTGTTTGATTGTTTTATATGTTAAACATTTGACAATCATCTCTGTGGAAATATATAACTATGCAACGTGACTTATGGGCCACTGTTTGGCAGTGATTGAAGAAGTATTCAGATCGTTTTCTTAAGTAAAAAGCCTAATCCCACCCTGTTAAAACACTCTGTTACAAGTCCTGCATTGGAAATGTTCGAAAAATAAGTATAATCAGCAAAAACTAGAAAAATAATAACGTAAAAGTAACTGTCTGCCCCTTCCTTCAGACTTCCTCACAGAGCCCCTCCTCCAACACACACGAACGCGCACATGACCAATGAGGGCACGAGATAAGTTTGTGCACAGATGGAAGGCTGACAGGCAGGTAGGCCATCCAGTTACTTTAGCCGGCTCAGATGATTGGTCGTGCTTTTTACAGCGCCACGGCTTCCACAGATGACATTTTGTATGTATTTATTGTCAAAGCACTTTAGATATTCATTGCTATCGGGATGGTAAGAGCATTCCATGGAATATAACAACAAGTGTTTCTGAAGTGAATTACCTACCCCACCTTTAAGATGTAAAATAAATGTGGTAAAGTAAAAGGTAAAATACTTCCCTTTGAAAGGTAGTGGAGTTGAAGTATACTGTAAAGTGTGATAAAAAGAAAATACTCAAGTAAAGCACCTTAAAATTGGTACAATACTTAAGTACACCTTTATTGGTTCTAATATCAGAAATGTTGTTTCATAATAAACCAACATATAAAGACCTACAGTCCTATCGAAAAATAGAAACATTCTATATCAGTTTAGTTGAATAGTTGATTCTGATAGGTCGATTAGGTCGTTCCAGAGGTCTGTTTATTTTATCTAACATACCGTTGCTAAGGAGAACAGACTGTTGCTAAGGAGGATCAAGGGACTATGTTCAGTGATATTAATCCGCAGAAAAAAGTCCGGTCAATTTTAACGTCACATGTGGACAACAAACATTAGTTTTCTCCAGGGACGTGCACAGACATTTGGAGGGGCTATTGCTCTAAACTGGAAAAAGGGCCTCCCCCCCCCCCCCCCTGTTTTTAATGTAAAAGGTTCATGAAATAAAATGGGCTGGCTGTGGCTCAGTGGTGGGTGTGCTGGACTTCGAATCTGGGGATAGCAAGCTCGAGTCCCACTGCAGTCAGCATGTCGTTGTGTCCCTGGTGACACTTCACCCAAAATTGCTCCTGTGGGGATTGTCCACAGTACTGAATAATAATAATAATAATAATAATAATAATAGTAAGTCACTATGGATAAAAGTGTCTAACAAATGACATGTAATGTAATGTAATAAAAGCACAACACTGTCATTGCAAGCGACACTCAGTTGACTTTCATGTCCAACTGCTAAATTCGTTGTTCAGGCAAATTTTTTGCGGTCCATATCTCATTAAAATATATAATGTTAGTAACTATTAAAGAAAAATGGGGACAATTCTGTTTTAATGTAGTTTGACCATTGTAACTGCTGGGCAGACATAGGCTACTGATAAAATAGGGCTTCTAACTAATTACCTTAAATAAACTCACTAATTAATGAAACCAGTTCAATACGCATTATTCTTATCATTCTTTATGAGCGTAGTAACGGTAAGGTATTTCATTACTTATTTATTTAGTATTCCATAACTTAATACCAGAGATGGTCAAACTAAAGTAGAGACATGGCAGAAATCCTACAATAAAGCGGGACAGTGAAGTGTTCTCCCGTGAGAGGGCAATCAAGAAAAGAGAGTGAGCTGCCCCGTTGAGGGAGTTCACGGAGCAGATGAAAAGACACAGAAAGACAAAAGCACAATAAAAAGTATATTTAGGTGTTTTTTGTTGTTGTAAATAACCGACGGTGTCAAGAGGAAGTAAAGTCCCCTGGTTTGTCCCCTATACTCTAACGCCGTTTGGTGTGATCACCGTCCATAGCCATATGAGGCCGGACTCGGAGGGCTTTCCTTTGCTTTCAGCTGTCAGATTGTAAACAAAGTCACATGACTGGGGGCAGATGAAAGCGCTGACAAGTTGTGTTTTTATCGCAGTGAGACGCGACAATACTAATTGTGGGCTTATCATGTTGATTCGGTCAGAATAGAAAACAAAAAAAACTCTCGCTCTCTCCAGAGGGGCAGGTCAGACAAAAATGGCAAACGGGCTGTTGCCCGGGCAACATTAGCCCGTACCTGTGCACGTCCCTGGTTTTCTCCATCAGAAAACACCATGGAATCATTTTTGGGAATATTTATTTGTATATTTGTGGAGAGCAAACATTTTGTATTTGTTATGGCTTAACGGTCTCCAGTAAAGACAATACAAATAAAAGAGTGTTTCTGATTTCATTAATGACCATGAGAGTCGGTGCAACAGTTTGATTGAGGAACAACCCAAGAGGAAGTCTCTTCCACTCTCAATGAGTTCTCTGTTTGACGAGGTGTCGGGGTTGGCTTGTCACGTAAAGACAGTAAAGTTGTATTTGTTGGCTGTTAATTACCAAGCTGCTAATTCATGTAAATAAGTGCTTCAGCTTTACATGGTAGGGAGGAACGCCCCCGCTGCGAGTTCATTCAATTATAACCTGTCATTAAATGTAAACCTCCAGCGAGGCGTCAAAGGAACATGAACAGTCAAGTAATTACATTTTCCACATCAGAAAAACAATATATATGTATTATATGCATGTACTTTCGCTCCTAGAGATGTACTTTTCAAAGACTGATCAAAAAAAATATTACGGTTAAAGTGCCTATATGTACATGACAATATATGCATCAGTAGAGTGGTTATATATAAGAGGTCAAACATATTGTGTACCAGTATCCATCCACATCCACATTTGAGTCATTTATTTTAAAGATGGTGAATAATAACATTGGCCATACATCTCAGTGTAAACATGGCAGTGATACTGCATCATTATTTCCCAACAGTTCCCCTCTGGATGCTTAAAGATAAGATAAATAGGATGCACTTCATTCTGTTGTTGTTTCAGGAGCAAACAAAGGAGTCCAATAAAAGGCATATCAGGCAGGACACAGGGATTTTAGGGTTTGCAGACCATTTGCATGCACTAAAACCCTATATAAAAACCCAACCTCCCAAAAAGCATACTAGTGCCCCTTTAACCTGTTAAGCCCGAGAGCCCCCGGTAGAGGGGGCTGCGGGTTTCTTTTTCACGAAACTGTGTCTCAGGGCTTCTTAATATTTAAAACCCTATTAATGTGTCATACCAGATTAACGGGAAGAAACTCAGCTAACTGACAATACGAACCATTTTTACCAAAACAAAACACAAGTCTCATAAGAAGCGTCTAAATGACCCCTGAGCGAAAAAATGCTAACGCACTTAGCACAGAACTCAAGGTAAAAATACCCTTATTACTTATCGTAACTGCACATACAAGATATCAGATTAAAGCTGAGATTCCACAGATTATATTGGTATTAGTATCATCACTGAGTGATCAGAACTCGCGACAGGGAAAGCAAACACAGACATCACAACACGTAGCATTATGGAGCACACACGGGAGATTGTTTCACCTTTTGTTGTTATTCTGATCAAAAGTCGTGTTCAATGGCATTAAAACGATAAAAACGCGGCTGAAGGTTAATCCATAGGTTAATCCAATGTGTCTGTCACTTTGAAAAAATGTATGATAATCCATAATTCAATTTGTATGCAAAAATCAGAGATTTTATATTAGCTGCTAATGGTAGAGTGTATCGCAGCTATGCACATGTACAGTATTTAAGTCAAACAAAACGGCCATAGATGGATGTGTTTCTGATTTAAAAACGTATAAACGAATAGCACAAATGAGCTTTTTAAGATTCAAAACATCGTTGTTGTTTTTGCCGAAAGCTGACACATTTGCATCTCTGATACGTGAGGGAGTAAAATGTCAGAAGCCCAGAATGAATTATGTCTTGCTGAGAAACATGACTCGTTCAGAAACACAGCGATGTGCGGCCTCACATTCAGGGTGAAGGGATGTTCCATAGAGGGAGAAGGAGCCACGCTCACTGAGAGAGACCAATACATCACAAGAAGTGAAGTGACATTCCTCACTACAGCAACCCTCTGAGCTGTAAATCACACGCCTGCAGGCTGGAGATCAAGAGCAGCCTTTTGGTGATCGATCCATCTCATTTGAACTAATAAACATCAACATAGGCAATGTCGAAGTCAAAGGGAGACACGTGTGTAGGGAAAAAGAAAACTTGCCTTTCTTTAGGCCATGAATATAAATAAAGAACTACTGGAAGGTGGAATGAGCTTGTTTTTTTATATATCCTGCTCACTTGAAGTAAACGGTTCTTTTTTGTAGATATTGAGTGTTCTTGTATTTTAATGCATGTTTTTTTTTTATACCTCGGGTCTGTGGGAAACAGTATTTCGATCTTTCTGTGTGTACAAACATATTTTGAGATTGACAATAAAGTTGATTTTACGTTGACATTTTTGAATTCGACTGCCTGCATTTATTGAAAAGTAAATGATGGTCTTTTATAACTTCAGTTACATTTAAAGGTGGGGTAGGTCATTTTGGAGAAAGCAGCTCGAGGGCGCTAGAATTTGAAAATACACAACCGGAAAAAATGTGCCACTTCCTCACAGAGCCCCTCCTCCAACACACGAACGCGCACGTGACCAATGAGGGCCGAGATCAGTTTGTGCACAGATGGAAGGCTGACAGGCAGGTAGGCCATCCAGTTACTTTAGCCGGCTCAGATGATTGGTCGTGCTTTTTACATCGCCACGGCTTCCACAGATGACATGTTTTGTCAAAGCACTTCAGATATTCATTGCTATCGGGATGTTAAGAGCATTCCATGGAATATAACAACAAGTGTTTCTGAAATAAATTACATATATATTGATTGTTGCGTTTTTATTTAGGTCTTAACCTCTTAAGCCCGAGGGTCCCCCTAGTGGACCCCCCCCACAGTTTTTTTACGAGACTATGTCTCAGGGCTTCTTAACATTTATGAAACTATTAATGTTCCATACCCTTTTAACGGTAAGAAACTCCGCTAACTGACAATGTGAACCATTTTTAGCTAAAAGAAACACAAGAGTAATACCAAGCCTTTGAATTAGCATGGAGCGAAAAAATGCTAACTAATGCTAACGGATTTTACACAGCACTCACGGTAGAAATGCCCTTATTACTTATCGTAACTGCACAAACAAGATATACGATTTAAAGCTGAGACTCCACAGATTCCAGACATATAATATCATCACTGTACGCCCCCGAATTGCGGAGCTATCAGCCAGAAAAGAGAACGTAAACAACATCCGGTTTAAAAAATATTACAATAATTTCGTTTTACCTTTTTTGATTTGTGATCAAAAGTTGTGTTCACCGGAATAAAAAACGCCGCTCAAGGTTAATCCAATGTCTTTGTGTCACGTAGAAATTTTGACTGATAATCCTTCATCATATTTATGGCAATATACTGGGTATAACATTTTGCCGTCCAGGCGTGCACTTTCAGATATGCTTTGTTCGCTTCTCTATTACGTCCGCTATGGTAATTTTTACGTTGATTTGGGAACTGCCCATCGATTCTATTGGTTCTGATGGTTAAGAAAAAAGTGTAAATCACACAAATCGACCAATGGGTTCCAGAGATATGGTCCTGCGTAAAGTATAAAGAATGCCAGCCAGTTTAAGTACTTTACGCAGGCGGCTTCATTTATTGTTTACTATGAAACAGCAGGCATTACAGCAGGACCCAGAGCACACGGAGCACACGGAGCACAGAGCGGACAGCAGATAACGGAATTGCAGTTTTATTGCTTATAGATTATCAGAACATTTCAAAGGGGACACAGCCACATTGGATATTAACCTATGGATTAACTACATCATCGTTTTTATCGTTTTAATGCCATTGAAGACCAGTTTAGACCAGACAAAGAGGAAGGTAAGCCATTAGCCTAGCGCATGCTAGTACCTAGCTCCACTTGTTTTGATGTACGTTTTTGTTGATAACGTCGCAAGTTTGTATCTTTCAGTGTTGAGGTGGGCACCGTTAGATTCTGTGTCTTTACGATCAAAAACGATGTGTTGGATGTGCAGCTAGGATAAGTAATAAGGGAGCTAGGATAAGTAATAAGGGAGCTAGGAGTGATTTTCGGTGCAGTAATAGGTTAGCATTTTTCGCTCGGGGCTAATTCAGATGCTCACTGTTAGCATTGTGTTTTTTTGGAAAAAATAAATGAAAAAGATCAGTTAAATGAGTTTTTCCCCGTTATATGGATATAAAATATTCATAGTTTTCTTAAATAGTAAGGTTCCTTAGACGTTGTTTCCTGCAAATGACGCAATTTCGGTCCGTGGGGCCTATAAGTGCTATATAAATAAACGTGCCTTGCCTAAGAGGATAACAGAGTATGTTCTTATATTTTATTTTAATTTTTAATTTTTTTCACAACAGTTGTATTTGGATGGAATGAATACCTATAGTGAAAATTCAAAGTAATAAAATGATTTTTACAATGAAAAAGTTCAAATGGAACCGATGGTTCCCAAATTACCCAGAGGTGAGTCCGCCTGGACTTTATTTTTCTAAACCTCTCTAAAAAGGTCGAATTTCACTTGTTTTGCATCAATCTTGATACAGGGTACTTATTATATGTTATAGTTTGGATTCCTAAAGCTTTTAGTCTACTAACCCATCATTCAAGGGTGGTTTTTACTATAAGTAATGGGTTTTTTTTAGGCGGACATTAGAATTTACATGTTTTTACTATGTTCCATCTGAATTTACTTTAAAATAAAAACATCTATATTGATGCTGACACTTCTACATCCAACTCACAGATGTAACCTTGCTTTGAGAGAAAAGATGATTAATTTACCCCTTTTAGAAGTGAAGATATAGTCTTTGTTGTGTTAGTGGCATTTTCGAGCCTGAAACCTGAAAAACAGGCTCAGGGCTTAAGAGGTTAATGTAACATGTAAAAACGTGTCTTTGATTCTGTGTATATTATTACATTACATTACATTTAGCTGACGCTTTTATCCAAAGAGACTCACAGTAAGTGCATTCGACCAGGAAGATACAAACTTGATGAAAACAGAATCATATAAATCAGGTTTCATAGAGCCAAAACATTTCAAGTGCTACTCAATATATATATATACATATTTGCACACATATTTGTATATACATTGTTTAATATGCTGGATTGTGGCAAACGGTAATTTGATCTCTCCGTCTCTACACACAAACTGGAAGCTTGGGTAGCTACACCGGTGCTACAACCCTATACTTCATTTATTCTAATTTAATAATAATACATTTTATTTCTATAGCGCTTTTCTTGAACCCAAAGACGCTTTACATTTGGGAGGGAGGGAAGACAAACAAAACAAAACAAAGCCAAAAAGAAACAAAACAGAAAAGCAGAGGAAGTTGGTTGAGAGGGGGGGGGGGGCTAATGGATACAGAGTTGAAGAGGTGGGTTTTGAGGCGGGACTTTACTATTTTAGCACTTATTTGCATGGTTTTATCTTCAAATGTCAAAAGGGTCCTCACGAGGATGCCGTCCCTCCCTCTTCCTGCTTCTTTTAATTACATTGTTATCAATATACATCCTTAATATATTGTGTTTTACATTTTTCAACTGGATTCCTCAAAAGCACCTGCAGAGAAAAGTCATTTTAAATACTTGCGACCTGTCTATGAATCCTTTCATTCATGACCCTTGGTCTTAATTACACTTAATGACAATTCGTTTTTTACTATTGTGTGTTTCTTTATTCATCATGCATTTTAAGCTGGGTGTGCATTTTCATAAAACACTCTTTATCCTAAGCACTTTTTTATTATTTGACACCTTTATGTTATACATCACGTCATGCCACAGTCAGGAAACAATGTAATGATGATTAAAATGACACCAATCGAACCCCAAATGCAGCCATTATCATCAGCTAATCATCTGCCATTACACAACGAGCGGGTCAAAAGCACGAGGATGTTTCTCAGCAGGACGCATCTCTTTAAAGAGTTCCTTCTGATTCTCACAGCAGGCGTTACAGCGCGTCTTTAGTGTTTGCTATAGGAATCATTTGCTTAGGTATTCAACCTTCGACCCAGTTCATTGTTTTCTGCTCTCACTGTCTCCTTTCCCGCGGCACAGGTCTACGGCCTGGGGTATCGCTGCTATCTCTCTGAAGGAGGGGCAGCTTGGGCGCATTGTTGTTGCCAGTCTATGACCGAGCACAAGCCGCCATGAGGTCGTTTCCTGTTCAGGGACGAAGGTTCCCTGACGCATATTCTTTCCTATGGACGACAGCTCTAGTTAGATTCAGGGTCCATAATGTTTAGTCTCACTGATAAAGAATGTTGATTATTACACTCCGAACTAGTTAAAACCTGGACCTACAGAAAGAGTTCTTCAGAATTGGTTTGGCAGCGGCTGTGTCAACTCGTGACACACCACCTGTCTTGTCAATTCTCCGGCCGTAACTCCAAATAAACCGTCAGTGTTTGCCATCAAAGCTCCAGCTCTCCTCGTGCCTCTCTGAGTCCTGACTCCATCAAAGCTCCAGCTCTCCTCGTGCCTCTCTGAGTCCTGACTCCATCAGAGCTCCAGCTCTCCTCGTGCCTCTCTGAGTCCTGACTCCATCAGAGCTCCAGCTCTCCTCGTGCCTCTCTGAGTCCTGACTCCATCAGAGCTCCAGCTCTCCTCGTGTCTCTCTGAGTCCTGACTCCATCAGAGCTCCAGCTCTCCTCATGCCTCTCTGAGTCCTGACTCCATCAAAGCTCCAGCTCTCCTCGTGCCTCTCTGAGTCCTGACTCTCCATTGCTACAGACGTTTCCCCCACAGTCTTCAGACATGATATATAAAGTGGATATGTTCACAGCCCCAATGACATTTACCAAGATGTGGCGATGTGAAAACCACTTTATCAGAAATTCACGTGGAAGGAGATATAGAGATAACCAGGGGTGCAGATGTGGGGACACTGATCCGTCCCCCCCATTTGTTTCAATATATATATTTGTTTGATCGTTGTAATATGCATATATATGTGCAATATATAGATTACTTTGACCTATTGTTAATTGTTATTCCTCTAAATTGTTATTTCCTCAAAGCCTTAATAAATGATCCTTCATGCACTTAAAGCTAAATACCAATTCATTTGTTAATCCATATACATACTTACATTGTATTATTTAGATCTTGAAACAGTTCATATTTGAGCTTACGGTTAATGTTACTTGAGATTCTAAAACACACAAATAGTAAGTAAATATCGTGAAAATCATTTATCTCAGTTTCGTTCGCCCCATTTCAAAGATCTTCCCTGGAGATATCCATCAGTAGTTTCAGAAGACAAGACAAGGGAATGTGTTTGTTGCCATGTTCACGGGGATTAGTCAACATATTGTATTGGCTTTAAACTCAATCACTATTGAACAATTCCCAAGGTCACCTGCACGAACGACTTCATCTCCAGAGGATCTAATCTCATTTGGCCTTGCCTCACGCCCCCTTCGCACCCATGACGTTCACGTGAAAGATGGGAAGCATTATTGAGATGTCAACTGTTGAGCTGTCCTTGGACCCAAAGGAACGGCCTCTTTATGTTCTTGTATTGGAAGACAAAGGGTCCATCTAAGGTTCACACATTACACTGATTGTCCGCGGGAGAATTTTGCACCGTTAAACTGCTTAGTACTGTTCTGAAACGCAAAGCTTTTAAAGGTTTTACTTTAACAGTAAATAAGGGCAAACATTCATCACATTAAATATATATTTTGTACAGTATTTGTGTCCTTTGAACCTCTCGGATAACACAACAAAACAACTCCAAGATCCAATAGCTTCTTTCCACATTGGCTGCATCTTAACTCAAACAAAACGAGGTCACACTGTACGCATAACACTTCAGCTGCTGAGGATCAAAACAAGTGATTTAGAAATAGGCTAATGAATGCACGCCATTAGAGATGGTTTCCTCTTCCTCCTCTCAGAGCGTCACTATGGATGTCAGAGCTGCGTGTTCGGAGAGAACCAAACACAACATCATTTTGGGACTCTTCCTCTCAGCTCAAACTGACACAGTCATTGATTTATCCGTTCTGACTCATTATTAAGTTTACGCACTGCTAAACAAGACAATGTACAGTGTTATAAATCTTTAGGTAACATCTGCATTCCTCTCTTGAGCCCTTCTGGTGTTATTATAATGAGAAGTCACTGTGCTGTTTGGTAAAAGAAAGACAGAGAACATCTGTGAAAACGGGCTACCATCCCCCTAAAACATCACATGATAACAAATCTCCATGACAATAGTGATTGAAAGCTTAAAAAACAACAAACAATTTGCACCGTATGTCAATATCCTGTATGTTTGGTCAAATATCAATATGGGCGTTCTTCCTATCTTCCACATACTGTGTGTGATTTAGGGTTTCATTACTAAAACTATGTGTACAACGTAATGGAAAAACCAATGTATACTGTTTGTAAGATCATTTATATTCCTTCCTGTTCTCTTGCTGTTTAAGTGACATGACAATGTTTTAAAGAATGTAATGATATTAGGATCAAGGTTTAGACAGTGATGGAGCTGTGCCCTGCAGACAGAGGGAACCTTGTAAGAGTTGTTATCTATGTGAGATGACTAACAAGCAAACATGCACTGTACGGCTGCTTCAGGGATGCTCACATGTAGTGCATACTTTAACTGTGTGTTTTACCACGTCTTTTAGCACACACACACACACACACACACACACACACACACACACACACACACACACACACACACACACACACACACACACACACACACACACACACACACACACACACACACACACACACACACACACACACACACACACACACACACACACACACACACACACACACACACACACACACACACACACACACACACACACACACACACACACACACACACACACACACACACACACACACACACACACACACACACACACACACTCAGCCTTACAGATGTGTCTCAGCTGCTGAACCGAGTCTTCTGCTCACAGGCTGTCAGGAGATGGTTAAAGGAAATTCAAATGTGTTGTACTTTTTGAGCAGAAGAGGATCCAAGTCTAGCTTTTTTTTCTCCGCTATTTCATCGCTTGACAACGCGCTCATGCTGGCGTTTTCTTCCCCCCTCTTTCCTTTGGAAATCCAAGACAGGGCTAAGCATGCGGTTGTTGAATTAGTTACATAGCAATCCAATGTTTGGCTTGTAATGAGGGGATCCGCTTTACATGCCCTCGCTGTGCAAATGACGCATTTTACAAAATCTATCGATACATCCGCTGCATTCAGTAGATACAAGTAAAGCAAATGATGTTGCAAAGAGAAGAGGAAGCAGCAGATAAGAGAGAAGCTTTGAGCAGCAGAGTGGCAGCCGAGCAGAACGGATCACTTTCCTCCTCAGTCTTAATTTGTAATGAACAAGGAAACCAGCTGTGTGACGGATCTGAAGTCGCTGCGACATCATGTCCTATTAAAAAGTGGCACTCAACCTAATAACGATAAACACATATAAGATATATGATATAGGAAGATAGCCTCTCCCCTTCTACTCCAGTAGGACTCCGATGTTGCACTTTTCCTTGTTCATGTGATGTTGTTTTTTTGTTGTTGTTTCTTTTCGTTAACTGTCAAGTGGGAAATAAGTATTTTTTGTCTTTCTCTTATTTTCCTACGATACTGTTATGATTGGCTGTGAATAGAAAACATGAAGGACAGACCATCTATTTCTATTTATTATTGTTTTTTTGAGGAAGGGGCAGGTCATATAAGATTATTTTCTTCTCCCTGCTCCTTTTCGGGCAATGGTTGTGCATACCATGAACGGAACAAATACAATTGAGATCAAATGAAATAGGAAGATAACATTTGTGGGTAAGGACCCCAGGACACAAATGCAGTTCAAAAGAGGGGAGGAAAGGGAGCTAAATTCAATTAAAGCAAAAAACACAGAGCTAAATGAGAAGGCAAGGTCCAACTAAGCGAAAGTAGAAACAAAACAAGGGACAAACAAGGATGACGTACTGTAAGGAATATTCTAAAACATGTGAAGCCGAACCACACCGAGTAAAAGAAAGAGAAAGAACACTTGGACAGACAGGTATTTATATAAAGAAATATGACTGAGTACATTCATAAAATACAACTGTGGAGGAAAGGTAAAGAGATCACACACAGGTGAATATAATCAGGGTGAGGCAGACAACTACGAAGGTGGGAAAAACAGAAACGCAGGAAGTAAAAAGAAGACAAGGACACCAGGAGAAAATGCATTTCAAAGTAAAACAGGAAACGTAAAACACAAAAAAAACATGACAGGATTTACGAGGGACAAATCGGGATGACACGAGGAATATGTCAGAGAGTTGGGAAGCTGAAACACACCAGGCGTAGCGGCCCAAATCATATAGAAATAAAATGGATTATTATCCTAAAATAACACAGCTGCTGAGGCACCAGTTAGCGGATCTGACGCAGGGCAATGATCCAAGTCAAGAATCTCCGTTTGTACATTTATTTCCTTGATCCAATGTCATTAACAGGTTTCCTATGTTTCTTTCCTTTAGCCTTTCCTCTGGCTTTCCTTTCCTATGGCTTTCCTTTCCTATGGCTTTCCTTTCCTCTGGCTTTCCTGTCCTCTGGCTTTCCTTTCCTCTGGCTTTCCTTTCCTCTGGCTTTCCTGTCCTCTGGCTTTCCTTTCCTCTGGCTTTCCTGTCCTCTGGCTTTCCTGTCCTCTGGCTTTCCTTTCCTCTGGCTTTCCTTTCCTCTGGCTTTCCTTTCCTATGGCTTTCCTTTCCTCTGGCTTTCCTTTCCTATGGCTTTCCTTTCCTCTGGCTTTCCTTTCCTCTGGCTTTCCTTTCCTCTGGCTCTGGCTTTCCTTTCCTATGGCTTTCCTTTCCTCTGGCTTTCCTTTCCTCTGGCTTTCCTTTCCTCTGGCTTTCCTTTCCTATGGCTTTCCTTTCCTCTGGCTTTCCTTTCCTATGGCTTTCCTTTCCTCTGGCTTGAAAGAAATACCCTGGCTTGAAAGAAATACCCTGGTAAAAAAAAAACATGTGACTACTAGTGCTCTTCTCCAATACAATTACACCCAGTGCCCTAACATGCCTTCCAAATAAAAGCATAGAAACTACTTTCAC
Source organism: Pogonophryne albipinna (assembly GCA_028583405.1). Classification (NCBI taxonomy): domain Eukaryota; kingdom Metazoa; phylum Chordata; class Actinopteri; order Perciformes; family Artedidraconidae; genus Pogonophryne; species Pogonophryne albipinna. Next base: position 301,875 of record JAPTMU010000049.1, read on the forward strand.
TCAAAGTCAAAGTCAACTTTAATGTCAATCTCACTCACTTCCATAACTAAGAATACATTTACTATAGACAATAATAGCAAGAAAATAAATGTTTAACTATTAAATAATATATAGCTCCAACACCGTGGAAGACAACGACAGCATGAAACACCCAAGACAACTGACTGAATAAGAATATACTTGGACGCACATGCTTATAGTATATAGAGAAACAGGATTAACTACATTTACAAGACAGATGGAAAGGGCAGGTAAAGACACAAGGCAGCAAGGAGAGATCACACACAACATGGATATAATCAGGGTGGGGTAGATCATTACAAAAGTGTCCATCCATCCATCTTCTCCCGCTTATCCGTGGTCGGGTCTCGGGGTATCAGTTCCAGCAGAGAGCCCCAAACGTTCCTTTCCCCTCATCAACCAGCTCTGACTGGGGGATCCCAAGGCGCTCCCAGGCCAGCGAAGAGATATAATCCCTCCATCTGGTCCTAGGTCTACCCCTCGGTCTCTTCCCAGCTGGAAGTGCCTGGAACACCTCCCTAGGGAGGCGCCCAGGTGACATCCTTACTAGGTGCCCGAACCACCTCAACTGGCTCCTTTCGACAGCGAAGGAGGAGCGGTTCAACTCCGAGTCCCTCACGGATGACTGAACTTCTCACCTTATGGGGGACGCCCGCCACCCTGCGGAGAAAACTCATTTTGGCCGCTTGTATCCGCGATCTCGTTCTTTCGGTCATGAAAAAAGTGTGAAAACCACAAAGACTAACTCTGTTTTTGGAGTGTATACTTGTGTTGATTCAAAAGATTCAAAGGTTGTATTGTCATATGCACAAAGCTACAGTGTAGAAATGGCAATGCAATTCTTCTGACTACATGAGAAGCTCACAGCCCAGCTAAGACTCGGTTTAATATGCAGACCAGAGGAGAGTCGGCAGAATAGATGACGGCTCTTGTATTCACTTCTATTGTTTAGCCTCTGTTTTCCTTGGCCGAGCCTTTTAATTAAACATCCAGCATTGTGAGACATCAGTTCCAGTGTTCGAGCATCTTCATTTAGTTTCCAGTCAATGCTCAGAAAAGATTTCCATTCACAGATAGCAGGTGGGAACGCTCCACGGCAATACAACCGCTTTCTTCTCTAGTAAAAGACACTTTTCCCTCACGCTCCACCATCATTCTTTCCATTTTCTGCTGCTTTATCGAAGCACTTCTCTCTTATCTCAATGTCTGTGCTCGACTTTATGTTCCCGTCTTCGTCCTTAAGCTCTCACTTTTCTTCTGTAACCATAGCTACAACTGATCAAATATCCCAAAATGGCGGTGATGGGGTTTTTAAATCACGCACAGCACCAGAGCTTCAGGCGTTCACTTTGCACAGCAGTAACGATGTCCAAACGAATGCTGCGTTGACATTTAAATTCTTTCTGCAGCTTTTCTTTGTAAAAGTCAAATGTGATTGTGTTTGCATTGGATGCTGTGTGTGTTTACACTCCTTCTGACGCTCATGTGACACACTTATACTGCCCACATGCAAGGAAAAAGCCCATATGTTGATGTTAAATATCATGACCTCAACAACAGCGTCACAGAAATATGGTTTAGTTAGTCACACAGTGCTGCATTTCTACTTTCCATTCTCTCTTTAGAACAGCCTATACAGTTACTTCAGTGATTGAGTCCATAGGGGTCAATCCATTAATGATTTAAACACGGATACAAGTAGGAACACTTCAGAACAGTGTAGGCTCTTCAGAAAAATAACAGAAATACAATAGGCGCGTTCACACCGCAGTACTTTTCCCACTTTAGTTCCGATATAGTTCCGAAATGTCGCGTTCACACCAAAAATGTCACGTTCACACCTTTTCCGTCCCTGCTAGAGAGCAGGGACTTTCGTGGGAGAAAAAGGTTCCTATGTCTGATTGGCTGGGCGGAATGCAAACCACGCCCCGTAAAACTCCCAAAACGTTTTGTGAAGCCGCCATTTTATTATCCTCGCATTAGCATTATTAGCATTAGCATTAGCCCCGCGCACCAACGGAGAGAGACTAACTTATGGCAACACAAAAGAAAACATGGGAGCGGTGGAGATGAGGAGGTGTCGGCGTTCTGGCGATTTACTCGGAAGGCTTCAGTAGAAGCTGCTGGGAGTCCCAGCAGCTTCTACTGAAGCCTTCCCCAACTCCGGGGACTTCCGGGTGGCAGTATACGCCGTGAAGTGGTTTCCGGCCTGCCAGTAAACCCAAAGCAGAAGAAGAAGAAGAAGTGACGTCAGCGGCTTCATTTGCCTTATTCCGGTGTGAACGCGATATGAACTAAGTTCTGATGAACCTTTGTGGGAAAAGTACTGCGGTGTGAAAGCGCCTTATGAGGATGAATCGAAGGCTTTTCACACAGGTATTGCAAACTAAGGCAAGAGTGAGGCAACAGTAAACTAAACACAGCTATCTCAAACTACTGAAAGTGATTTGGGACTTTTGGAAACAACGTGAAAGGAGTAACATTAATATAGCTCAGTAAAATCTCTTAAAAGAGTCCTCCACTAGTTCAGGCCTTTGACCTCTAACCCATCACATACCTCATACACACCAACGCAACTCCGGTTCAAGCTCCGTGCTAGAGCTTTTCAGGTTCAGAACCGGTTCTTCGGTTTAGCTCCGGCTCTTTTCACACCGCCCAGAGTCCGACTGGTGCTGCGTCATTGCGTCATCGTTTGTGTCATGACGTAACCGTTTGCGTGCCTGCTTCATAAAGCCAAACCGCGAGGAAACCCCTCACAGCTGACAACAACATCAATGGCCGATTGTGCTCCAGCTTCCTCTGTACCTCTTCGGAAGACCAGATTCCCGGTAGGTAGCTGGGCTCTTCAGTGGACCACTGCTGCTTGTTAAGTTTCTCCATCGTTGTGTACAAACTGGATAAAACGCCGGCTTGTTGTTGTTGTTCAGGAGTTGATCCCGCCCCTGCCCCCGCCTCAATATAAGCGTGACGTATGCGGTGCTTTTGCTCTGGCCGGACAATTTTTTTTTTCAAACTCCAGCTCCGAACCGGCCCTGAAACACCGTTGGTGTGAATGAGGTAACAGTCCCCCGGCTTGAACTCCTATTGCTAATTATTTAATTTGTACTTTATTATTTGCCCCTTTTGTGTGTTTGTTTGTTTGTTTGTTTGTTTGTTTGTTCACCATGTAAAGCGGTCTTGGGTCCCTTGAAAGGCGCTATACAAATGTAATCTACTATTATTATTATAACATAGCCTGACTAATGACGGACAGTATTTATTCTTCCTGTTGTCCTCGGGTCAAAGGCTTTCATGTTGGGATAAAAGTGTATTTTATTATATAAGTGCCAGAAAAACCACATGTTTGCTTGTGAACTACGTTTTTCCACGAGAAAATAGTGATGATTCGCCTACTTTCATTTGATTTTGGGGTTTTATTCCTCCGACTTATAGCATCTGTGGAGTTTTTTCCTTTTTTAACTTTAAAAGCTGATAGGAAGACAACACAAGGGTTAAGACAAAGTATTTAAGTTGATGTGATGAACAGGAAGTCATGGATGCAATACCTGGGACAGATGGACTTATTCAAAACATTCAAAATCAATATCTCTGAAGTTGCCCTTTCACAAAAATGCCAAAAAGACATTTTGGCCCAAATGGTGTAGTATTGATCCAGAAACTATATCTCAAACAAATACAAATATCTCATCTCTTTACAATAACGTATCTCTCCAGTAAGAGCTATTTGTTCTTCAGCCCAAAATCACTCATAGGTGGTATTAACTTGACCTTTATCTACTTTACACACTTATCTCTGGAGGCTTCAACACGTCGTTTTTCTTCACATCCTCAGTGTAACCTCCTGATTTTGTGGTATAACATTTGCTGGAGTTACCCTTTCCGACAAAAGTGGAACAAAAGCCATCATTTCTTTTTCAGATATGACAGAAAATGGAAATCAGACGTTCAGATTTAGCCCCAGAGTTTCTAGAACATATGATGTCTTGCTGTGAGGAACCATGGGGTTCTCCACTTAAGAACACGTATGTTGAATACATTAAAGTCGGCCTTCTTTGGATTTTGCTACCAGCAAGAAAAAGAGAAGGAAATGTTTTTCTTATATCCTCTACTATACTTTTAGTTTCTGGCTTTTCCCAAATGGAGGCAATTATCAAATAATAAGATTCATTTTAAAACCGTTCATCTCCCAAATCGAATTCTGTGCTTTGCTGAGCCGTATCAGTACGATACAGATTAGCATTACAATCTTTCATCTGAGTCAAAGGGACACTGTTTATGATACGAGCAAACAGAGGGAATATCAGTCAAATAGACTCGAGGATAGAGATAAAGGGAAAAGGCTATTTTTAGACAACACTGTGTGAAAAGTTTGCGAATACAAAACCTCTGGGGAACAGAAAGCACAAGAAACATTCATTACCAACAGGATTCACTGTGGCTTGCAGACTCATTACAAAAAGCAAAGTATTGACAAAGAGGAGGATAAGATCTGTATAATGCATATTGTATAGCACGGTTACATGTGGCCCGCTCCAGCAGAAGAATAGCCATCGTTTGCCTCTGGCTGCATGTTTGTACACCGAGAGAAAGAGATGGATTATGGGGAATATATTATCCTGACCCTCTCCCGGCTTTTCAGCAGCATGTGCAAAGTATGGATGAGTTTAGCAGCTATCTGATGGTTGCTATGGTTATAGACCCTCAAATTGCCTGTGTATCCCAAAGCTTAGAATACAAGTTGTACACAAGCATTTATCAGAGTTGTCAGAGATTTGAAGAGTTGTTGGTTCCTGCTATTATAGCGAATGCTAGAACTTTAAATCAAACTATTGTACCAAAAGATTCAAGGCTTTTTTGTGATGTGCACAGTAGCTATAGGGTGACAAACTGAAGTCACAGGCTCCTCCAACAGTGCAACAGGAATATATATAGGACTTAGAACTGATAAGATAGTGCAAGAAGAGTCAATATACAAGTCAATGGAATATGATATATAGATAAATAATATGCCAGATGCAAAGAGATGAATGTTATGGATGTTCTTAAGACTTAATAGTCTTATGGCCTAAAGGAAGTGTTCACCCCTTTGTGCTTCAAAACAACGCTTATTTTGTACATGGTTACTTCAAAACGAGGTTAGACTACAAAGACCCAGCTACAAAAGGAATGTATTCCAAGACATCAAGTCAATCCTATTGGACAACAGCAGTTCAACTGATTTACAACTGATAGCAAATAGAACGATCAGAACCATCAATAAGAAACAACACTTTGCTCAGAGTTTATTACTCTGAGCAAACACTGATTTTGATGACACTTTTTTATATATATACCTTCACTGAGGTCCAGAGTCAACATCTGCAAACCTTTCATTCCCAATTCTTCATAACCTCTTCCCGACTTTAGTGGAGAGGAAAATCAGCAAACCTGAAATCAGCACAAATGATACAGCAGCTGTGTCGATGTTTTAGCTAAGTGTTGGATAATTGGCAGACTTCATGAATCATCAAAGGATCAATAAATCATCAAAACTAAGCAAAGGTCAGGTGAAGGAAATCTGTGTATCTTTCACGTCCAGTTCAACAATTAGTCAAGTTAACTTTGTAATGCAGAGTTGTGTGCTTTTGAAGTACTGTTACTAGACTACAAAGCATTAGTCAAAAGCTCCTGCAGCAGAAACCTATCTGTTAGTGCTATAGCCACATTTAAGGAAGAGATTCCACCAATCCTTAACTCGATAGCATGTCTGCATGTAGGGGAGGAAACTTATACAAAATGTACACCACCCCAAATTGATCATGTTGTTGATAGTGCTATAGATGTGCTGCGAATAAAATTAGACTCTGTTGCTCCTTTGAAAAAGAAGAAAATAAAACAACATAGATTAGCTCCATGGCATAATGCCGAAACCCGCAAAATAAAGCAAAAGTCGAGACAACTTGAAAGGATATGGCGTTCCACTAAACTTGAAGAATCTCGTTTAATTTGGCATATTACTCTCAATGAATATAAGAAAGCACTGCGTAAAGCGAGAGCAGCCTACTACTCTTTTTTTACATTTACATTACATGTCACTTGTTGAAGAAGAAGATTCAACTTATTGTCAGGGTAATGTTGTGAATCGAGTGGCCTGTGTTCGTCGTCCATAACATACGCCTGCCCATACCCTAACCCCACCACCACCATGGGCCACTCGATTCACAACATTACCCTAACCCTACCCCTACCCCTCACACCAGATACTGACTGGTTTCCGGACCCCCCCAGACCCCCCCAATAAAGCAAAACTGCACGTTTCAGAGTGGCCTTTTATTGTGGCCAGCCTAAGGCACACCTGTGCAATAATCATGCTGTCTAATCAGCATCTTGATATGCCACACCTGTGAGGTGGGATGGATTATCTCGGCAAAGGAGAAGTGCTCACTATCACACATTCTTTCAGATTTGTGAACAATATTTGAGAGAAATGGTTATTTTGTGTCTATAGAAAATGTTTTAGATCTTTGAGTTCATCTCATGAAAAATGGGAGCAAAAACAAAAGTGTTGCATTTATATTTTTGTTCAGTGTAGTTCAAGTTAGCATCTGATCTAGTTAGCTAGCTAAGTGCTAGCATAACATAAGATAAGATGTACTTTATTGATCCCAAATTGGGAAATGTTTGAGCTGCAGCAGCATAACAAACAAAACAAGGCATTGCACATAAGTATAACTTAAAGGTGGGGTAGGTACGTTTGAGAAACCGGCTGGAGATACACTTGTTGTTATATTCCATGGAATGCTCTTAACATCCCGATAGCAATGAATATCTGAAGTGCTTTGACAAAAAATCCATAAAAACATTTCATCTGTGGAAGCCGTGGTACTGTAAAAAGCACGACCAATCATCTGAGCCGGCTAAAGTAACTGGATGGCCTACCTGCCTGTCAGCCTTCCATCTGTGCACAAACGTATCTCGTGCCCTCATTGGTCATGTGCGCGTTCGTGTGTGTTGGAGGAGGGGCTCTGTGAGGAAGTGGAAGATTTTTTCCGGTTGTGTATTTTTTGAAATTCTAGCGCACTTGAGCTGGTTTCTCCAAAATGACCTACCCCACCTTTAAAGAGTAGACATAAAAAATCGAGTAGAAATAAAGAAATTAAACATCATGTTCCTACGTAGCTAATCGAGTGTTCAGTACATGACACTACTATGTGAAAAAACTAGATCCATACTAATCCATGACAAATGGCAATAGGCTCGTTCGCTTTAGGTGTGGTAAAAAAGGAGGAAAGAATATTTGCTGAAGCATGTTGACCAATCACCAGACAGATAGTGCTCCCAATATGATAGCAGCACCAAGAATATAACCATACAAGCAAATGTGTAGCACTCATCATACAGAGGGGAATAACAGCGTCCCATGTTAATAATAAAAAACTAAGCAAAGATGTCCCCAAAAAACCCAATGATTTCTCTTTCCGCTTTCTCATGCATGTATTTGTTTTACCTCCCGCCAAAAATACAAGAAAATACCAGGATTTTAAACCTGTGATAACACATTATTATTGCGATTAACACTTAACATTTTTGAATGGATTGACACCATTAGAAAAAGACAACACATCTGCGTCATTTAAACCTAATGTGTCCCCATTAGTAACGATGCAGTTGTGTGTGAATTTCTTACCAGTAAGCTTAGGAATATTTAGTTCAGTCATTCAGAGTCCATCGAACGTGCAGAATTAACAATGACATGCAGTTTCCTGAAAGGAGAGCATGTGGACAGCGGTCAGGAAACATGTGAGGCTGCATGGAGCCGGCCGTCATTAGCTGATTACAACTGCACCAGATAATTTGATGCCAGTTCACTTCCCTGTGGCGAGAGCTAACCTCCAGAGAGGCGCAGATCAATTAGACCTCAAACACACAATCGCAATGATTAGGCCTACACAGAGGAAAGTACACACATCCTTTACTCAAGTAGAAGTACAGATACTCTGGTAAAAGTAGAACTAAACTTCTTTACTCAAGTAAAAGTAATAGAACAATAAAGTCATTGTTAGCTAATGAATGTTTCCATGCTGAACAACGGCAACATGACAACGTTTCCATTGGTCCCTCTTCTTTAGAGAAGACCAGGAAATGATGGATACACGGATCGTGTTCAAATCAATAGGCACGCAATGACTCTAAAGAATAATGATCACGCCACCAAACACACATTCAGACTAAAGGAACCAGCTGTTTGGAAAATGTGAGAAGTAGAAAGTAAAAAGTCGTCCTGAAAAATGTACTTAAGTACAGTAACGAAGAATTTGTACTCCACTATTTCCCACCAAGGAAACGCTGAACAAACACAGATTGTGCAACTCTGTGTTAAGACACATCACTGAAGTCAATACACACACACACACACACACACACACACACACACACACACACACACACACACACACACACACACACACACACACACACACACACACACACACACACACACACACACACACACACACACACACACACACACACACACACACACACACACACACACACACACACATCTCAGCATCTCCCTGAGTGTTTATATGGCTGTGAAAGCATATTGTGTGTGTGGGAGGGGGGTGTGTGTTGTTTTCCCTCAGGCTCCAGAGGGGTGAACCATCAATCTATCAATTACAGCTTGATGCCGCCTCCTCCCCCCCCCCCCCCCCGCCCCCCCTCCCCTGAGGGCACAGAGAGGCACACTTTAGTGAGATCAACCCCCCTCACTCACAGATCTGAGGTGGAGACTGGGTGCTGGGTTCCTCCCCTGAAACGCCTCCTATATAAAAGGCTTTTGGAGTAGTACTACTACTGCAGCAACTACTGTGAATTACACACATTACTAAGACCAGGGGTTTCAAATGTAAGGCCCGGGGGCCAAATCCGGCCCGCGACTTCATTTCATGTGGCCCCGCAAGAGCTCTGAAAGAATATAATATGTTTATTATACGGTTATATGCCGATTTATAGAAGCACGTTGTCCATAAACTACATGTCCCACAATGCATCTCAAAGTTGACTTTTTTCTCAGAATTTGACTTTTTCTTTTCAAAATGTACTTTTTTGTTTTGATTTGGACTTTTTTTCCAGAATGTGGATTTTCTTTTAAAATAATTTTGTGACATTCTCAATGAAGAGACTTGCAATTATTTGCCCTAGACTTCTGTTTTCAGACGTAGTCAATTATGAAGTTATTACCATGATTTGGGAAAAAACTAAAGACATTTTTTTTTTTTATAAGATGGCACATAAATAGTGGGCAGAGGTTGCATTACCCAAATATGTTCTTACAATGATGATTTGTTTAAAAATAATGGCAGAAAAATCCAATGACTTCCAACTTTTTTGACATAAATTGAAATTTTTAAATAAGATAGTAGAATGTAGAGATTCATGATTTGGGAACAAACTAAATAATAGCGATTGTTTTAAATTATGCTTTTGTGATATACGAGGGACTTATCATTTGTGCGTGATTATAGTTAAAAAATAATTATAATTAAAATAAGGTTACGGTTTCATTTCCGGAATATCTTCTCCCAATTTATTCTAATAATGGCAGAAATGTGAAAGCTGTTCACCATTTTGACGGATTAGAACATTGACTGACAGTGTTTTATTTTTTACAAATAGGAGGTAGATGGCAACGTCTGCAATCACACATATTTTTTTCTCAGTGACCAACTTTTTGAAATAAGGGCAGAGCATGGCTGCTGATCTACTGTACGCTACAGTAATTCACAGCACGTCTCCACTTCCAATCTCTCCTTTGAAGAGCAGCAGGGCTCCAATGTTCAGATAGTTTTCCAACTTCTGACCGACTTCCCGGGAGAAATGTTTCCCAACTTCCAAACTTTGGCAGAAGTGGCTTTGGTTATTAAGTCTCCACTGGTTCAGTCTTCAGAAGGCAATAACAACGCCCCAGAAAAGCTTTAATCTGAGGCAAAGACACAGAAACTAATTGTGTTCATTTGACTGTTTTGTCACAGCGGTGTTTTAATGATGTCACAGCAGGAGGCGGTCCTTTGTGTGGGTTGAAATGAAAAGTGACACGTCTTTGTTCACCTTAAATCTCCATCTTTTATAAATGCATAATGTAGCAGCTTGTTCAGTATTGTAACTATTTGAAAATGTATAAATAAACTAATCACAATGTACTACTAATCGTCTTGATATAATACAAATAATGGCGGGTAATAATGGGCTATTATTATTATTTATAGCGTAAAGAAGTGGAATTCTTTGCCCAATGATTTAAAGGGCTGTAAGAACATGTTCATGTTTAAGAAATGTATAAAGAAAGGGTAATTAGACAGTATGAAGTTTACTTTTGATTGTGTTCGGGTTTTATGTTTCAGCGACTGAAAGAATATTGCTTTTATTTTACTTTTTTATGGTTGTCATTTTTTGTTTTTGTAAGAAGGGGCAGGTAAAATAAGATGTTCTTCTCCCTGCTCCTTTCCACCATGCGCTATAAACAAAACAACCAGTATATGTTTTGTTTAAAATAACTGCCATGTGTGGAATAAACAAATAAATACATACAGCCCTTTCACTGATTGTGAGCCAGCCGAAATGGTGCATTCAATGTCCAGAACATGAAGTAAAATGCATCAAAAGAGATTTGCTAATGTACAGTACAGGTAAATCAATACTCATGGTTTTCACTTTCATGTTATTGAAGCAGAAAGAACTCTTTTCAACATAATTTCCTTTCAATATTTTAAGGGAATTACTTCTTTCATCATCTGGTTTGAGCTTTTAACAGAGCCACAGAAATGTTTTAATCAGAACCGTTGAGCAGAGGCCAAATATTTCTTTCCAACTCGCGCAGTGAAACATAAGAGACTGTACGATGCAGGGGTTTGAAACAGAAGTGGCCTCGCATTAAGACACACCAAAAGATCAGGATTCAGAAGATCAGAGGCTTTGTGAGAAGAAAATACAATCGCTCCATCGCCCAGAAGAGCAAATGGTGGCCGAAGAGACGCTGTGCAGCCTTGTGGAAAAGGTCATTTTGGCAGCGGTTGGGTCTAATGTCAGATTTCATATTCAGAATCGTGTTTGGAGGTAGAAAAATTATTGGTTGCTTTACTTTAATCCACAGTGTGCCACGAAGTGTTAAATTACTTCCATGTCTGAGAATAACAACTCTTCACACTGCAACACACCCTTGTTATGGAGAATCGTACTGAACCCTGGAGTTTGACAGTAGAAGAGACGTGTGTGTGTGTGTGTGTGTGTGTGTGTGTGTGTGTGTGTGTGTGTGTGTGTGTGTGTGTGTGTGTGTGACGGCTGTCGCCTCTCCGGTCCTTGTAATTCTGTTTGCTGTATATGTATGTAAATGAGCTGTGTAGTTGCCCCAACGTCATTGGCTGCCATCTCCTGGTCCGCTTCCGAGGACACTGATTGGAGCACGCCGGGCCCGACGCACCTCAATCCCCGTGCAGCCCCAGCGCACACCTTCCGGAGATGACTACAAAGCCTGGGGACAGCTATCACTCGGGAGGCTCTGCTGCGATCAGACGCCTCACTCATTTTGCTCCTGTGTCGTGGACACGTTAGACTGTCAGAACTTGTGTGATCCGTGGTTAGTGTTGTGTGTTAGCTGTTGTTATATGTGCTTCGAGTAGCGTGTGGGATACGTGTTTAGAGTAGTGTGTTTAGAGTAGCGTTAGAGTAGCGTGTTTTGGTTTCCCTGTGTTAGCTGCATTTCCCTGCGGCCTCTCCCATTAGCAGTGATTAGTAGTAATTAGTAGTGTTGTCAGGTGTGGATTTAGGCTCACCTTTAGGGTCCTCCTTCAGTTTACCTGTGCCCTTTTGGCTCTTTAGTTTGGCTTAGGCTATATTTGCCCTCATTTAGTTGTACACCTGTTATCCCATTAAACCCTATTATAATTAATTACCGATTCCATTCTGGTGTGTTGCCTTCCTCATCCCTATGGGTTCGTAACAGTGTGGCTGGTAGTAAAACTGTGTAAGGGTTAGGGGTTAGGGCTGGAAATCTGTCTTTTTCCCCAATACTTTGGGACTTTCTGTACATTGTACAGTAAGTCTTGTTACCATTTCATTTGTAAGGTTGGCTATTCTAGCTCTGGGTTAGGACCAGGACACTTGGTAAATGTTGGGAAAATATTCTCCTGTATTTAAAGTATCTGCTTGATGGCGCTCTTGACCATGTTTTAAAATATATCCCTAAAAAACCCTCGAAATGATGGCATTGTACGTTTTAAATTCCAGAGGGCCTTACAATTATGGCTTTTTCCTTGCAAATACCAATGTGTAAGTTTAACGGACACTTATTTTTACCTGGTATTGTCACATTTGTAAGGAAGGAATCAGGCATTATGGAAATGGTGGTTCACCTGAAATAGCAGTTTGATATTTTCCAGTCATAGTCAGATTTGTACGGTCCAGGTTTCAGATAATGCTGTATTTGTAAGGAGGGAACACAGCGTTTTTTAGGTATAAAATTGCCTTTTTTACCATCTAGAAGTTTCACTCAGAAAAAACTTTAAAGGCCAAGGTAGTGATATGCATACCTCCAAGTTTCCTGCAAATTAGGGTTCAACCAAGCAGTAATTACCCAGAAAAGGGTATGATCTAGCTCTATGATGCCAACTTTAATCTGTAGCTGAGAGACGTTTCTCTGGCTTCAGTACAGCCTGCAGCCAGCCAAGCAAAGCATTAGTGTTTTTAAAAGGTCGACACTGAACTCTGTGACAAAGGTCAGACAGCAGAGCAGCATCAGTAATACCATTAACCCTGGATTAAGTAATTAACAAATCCTCATTGATTTACTTTCATGCTGGGCATTTCCTTCAGCTGCTGCTAGGGCACCGGTCAAGATTTGACTTGCCCATTTAGTAGTCCTCAATAGCACCTGCTGCCACAACCTGCGGACAGGTGACTGAATGTTGTGTCTAAACTCAGGCAGAATGAGACGTTTTCTATTCCTTGACAACATTGAGGAGCCAATGTGCTTCTCATCCATAGCCACATAATTACGTAACTTGAAAATATGTGTGTTTTGTGATGGTTAACGCAGAGGATGGCGTAGTTTTGTAGGCTAACCAAAAAGTTAGTATGCATTGTTTTTTATTATTCCCTCGTCAAAAGAAATGTTGTTTTCCTCCATTGGATTTTGGTATATTGCCGAAAATAAACTTTGTGGAAAACAAATGTTTATAATTTGTTGGTTCAAAAGCATCATCTCCACATATTAACACATTTTGAGTAAATGCAATCAGCAGAAGTGAAAAAAAGCTAACATTAAACAAACTACATCACAGCTGCATGCGCTTCACTGCCGCTAAGCTAAAGGCGGCTAATGTTTGGAGTGATGAGTTATTTAGTTGCTTATTTTGTTGCTTAGCCTATTAGCAGAGGTGGGGACTCGAGTCACATGACTTGACTCGAGTCCGACTCGACTCGCATATTTTTGGACTTGAGACTTGCTTGACTAACATTGATAAAAGACTTGACTTGGACTTGGTATTCATGACTTGAGACTTGACTTAAGCTTGAGACAGATGACTTGAAAGGACTTGACTTTTTAAAATTAAATATTTGCGTTTGTTTTTGTAGTGAGATATTACGTTTAGTTTTTTTCGAAATGTGATTGGGTGATTATAGCCAACCCAGTCTCACGGCATTTCGTGTTCACCAACACGATTTTTAATCTATTGATTCGTGTTCACCAACACGATTTGCCCCTTTTTTTCGTGTTGCACAGCACGATTTTAAAAGCAATGTATTTCTACTGCCTGCAGCACGTCTTTTTCTCCGGTCGGGTCGAGGAAGACCGGAAGCTGTGTGGTTCATAAAAACATGTTCTTACTCAATATCAAGCCACAGTTATTGCTTTTATTTGAAATCGTATAATTTCGGACTTTTGTTTCCGTCTGTGAGGAAAAGAAATGGGGCTCAGAGCCTCAGGATACTGAAATCTGTATTTTTTTAAATCTTTTTTTCCTTCTAATTCGTTATTCTTTTCAAAATAACACACTGTTATTTACTCACCAATAACACACAATTATCCTTGCTTTTATTTATTGGTTTAATTCCATAATCTCAGGCTTTTTTGGCGTCCGTCAGGAACTGAATTTCAAAATAAAAATAACCGGAAACAGACGTAGGCATTTCGAGCGATTACCCAAGATCCTCAGCTATGGTTTTAAGCTCGCTTATTGGATGTTTTAGCCGCAATGCATGCTGGGATTTGGTGTTTATATGATATGAAATCCGGAAAACATTTTAAAATAATAAAATAATACTTAATTCCGAGTGTTCTTGCTTTTCTCTTTGAAAGTCATCACATAACGGCATTGTAATACACGGTTCGGCTGCATATTACAGATCTGCCGTAGTTCTTTATTTATAGAGCCCTGATGAGAAGACCTTTGGAAAAACGGAAGAAATGCCGCCGAAACTGAATACTTGACGTGGATCATAAATATATTCAACAATTAAACAACATCTTCAATTTCTCTTCACACAATACGTCTCCTTGCAGTATCAACACTAATTCGGCTGACTTTTACATTTGATCTAATTCACAGATAGGTTATATTTACACCATAACGGTGCACAGCTGATATAAAAGGACTGTAGTTTTTAAAGATATTACTGATTTTCTTTGAATGTAAGAATGTAAATATTGAGTCTGAAATAGTATAGCAATATGCTGTAAAATGATGTGAATGCATGAATAAAACTACACATCTTCAGATGTTGTACATACATAAGTGTCCTACACTAATAATACAAAGTTATTATGGCTGTGTGTACCTTGTGTGCACCGCCTAGTGGTTAAAGCACGTTATTGAATTATTGTGTTATATTTGATTAAAAAAATATTAAGAGTACATACTTTCATAGGGGGAAAGTATAAATATAGAAATATAGAATATAAAAAATCAAGAAGATACTATAAGTGATCTCTACAATAAAACAGTTTAGTGCAGGATGTACAAAGATATTAATAGGATGTGCAAAACAGAAACACGAATTAACCTTTATTTAAACATTAAATAACAGATTAAGGTCTTCTTTCAAATAAGAAAAAAGCTTTGGGGGTATCTATCTACAGATACATATTAAGCCTGACAAAGTACTTAACGTCTAATGTATTGCTTTCCTGCAATGTTAACTATGTTGAAGCACTTATTTTAACTGATATTATACACATTAATTATACTCTTATGTAGATAGTATAAGAAATGTGCAGAATGACAGTTTAATGGTGGAGGTAACACATATTAATAGATGTCTTGTAATGCACTGTTGAGGAACCTGCGACCCAAGTGTTTCATTCATTGCATAACTACGGTGTAGTTGTGTATATGATATGTCAATAAACCTTAGAAAATCTTGAAAGGGATGTGCAAACATAGCCATTATACAGTTTTTAATGAACTATTAGTAGAGAATAACGAGTAATTAATATACTTTATAGAGATCTGCAGATAAATGTTTAGTCTTCTCGAGCACCAACTATCAAATATCTCTCCTGATTGTTGGCACTTGACAATCACCTTTCCCTGAATTGTACTCAGGTGTAACTAAAGTCTGATTTAAGGGTTGTTTATATTTCACATCATTAATCAGAATCTGCAAAGTAACTCAAATAAATGCAGTGGAGTAAAAATACCAGGTTAACCTCTGAATTGTAGTGGAGTAGAATTACAAAGTAACAATGAGCTGTCATGTGGGTATATATTAATGCTGCCCATTATGGACACAAGCGATTTGGGTAGTGTAGTGTCTTCGGCCATCCTAAACTCAGAAATCTTGACAATCGCAATGATGCTAGAAATGTCCCTTATAGGCCTACGTCTGTTTCCGGTTATTTTTATTTTGAAATTCAGTTCCTGACGGACGCCAAAAAAGCCCGAGATTATGGAATTAAACCAATAAATAAAAGCAAGGATAATTGTGTGTTATTGGTGAGTAAATAACAGTGTGTTATTTTGAAAAGAATAACAAATTAGAAGGAAAAAAAGATTTAAAAAATACAGATTTCAGTATCCTGAGGCTCTGAGCCATTTATTTTCCTCACAGACGGAAACAAAAGTCCGAAATTATACGATTTAAAATAAAAGCAATAATTGTGGCTTGATATTGAGTAAGAACATGTTTTTATGAACCACACAGCTTCTGGTCTTCCTCGACCCGACCGGAGAAAAAGACGTGCTGCAGGCAGTAGAAATACATTGCTTTTAAAATCGTGCTGTGCAACACGAAAAAAAGGGGCAAATCGTGTTGGTGAACACGAATCAATAGATTAAAAATCGTGTTGGTGAACACGAAATGCCATGAGACTGGGTTGTTATAGCGCCATGTGCGCAAACCTGGCAACCCACTAGAAGGCAGGAGTGTCAGATAACATAGCGTCACTCCAAAAATAGTCACGTTTGTATTCAAGGATTATGTTGTATTATGTGACGCTAATAAGAAGAGAACAGCGGTATGCAGGGTCTGCAGTATAAAGATCGGTGACAGGACCACCACATCCAACTTCATTCGTCACTACAAAAAAAAAACACAGAGAAAGGGACGTGTGTTGTGTTAGCTAGAAAGCTAACGTTAAGTTTAAGCTACGTTAGACTTGGTTTCAAATCGATTAAGCAAAGAGAAGACAAAACGGCAAATGAACACTAGAACCGCCAAGGGATTCATTTTGACTAACCCTGATACTGACGGGCTGTCAGGAGAGAGAGAGAGAGAGAGAGAGAGAGAGAGAGAGAGAGAGAGAGAGAGAGAGAGAGAGAGAGAGAGAGAGAGAGAGAGAGATCGTTTATTTCCCCTGTGTTATTATCAGAAGTTACTGTAAACTGTTGAATAATGTAGTTCATCTACTTTTAGTAGTTTGTTTAAATGTTTTAATTATGTTGTTTTTGTTTGTAGAAGTGCATCATTCCTTGATTTATTGTAAAAATGACTCTTTTTGATCTGTTATGATGATAAACTGAAGCCATTTCTAAATGAACCCAATTAAGTGAGTTTTAAATCGTCCTACTTAGTTTATAAGGAAATGATGAAGAGGAACAAATTATATGACTTGAAAATGATATCTCTGGAGGCGCTGACGCTGTTGGCGGTTCTAGTGTTAACAGACATTTAAATTAAATATGTGTAATGGAAAATGCCATATATGATTTTCTTACCTGGAATTCTGCCTTTTTGAACAGACTTTTTGAGTCCTCGCTATATTGTCTGCAGTTCTGGGGTTAATATGAATCTAATATGATTGTCATCGGTCTAAATTAGATTTCAAATGATTAACTGTGTATGTAATGAAGATCATAGTGTGGGTTAAATCCATTTTCATAACCACTGTCTTTGAACTGATTTAAATGCAGAAACTGGGCTTATTCATCTGAACTTCGTATGACTTGACTTGCTTGACTCTCACCACAGTGACTTGGGACTTGCTTGATACTTCAAGACTTGAGACTTGCTCATGACTTGCACATGTAGGACTTACTTCCCACCTCTGCTTATTAGCAACCAGCGTTTTTATTAGACACATAAAAGCTTCAGACAGTCATGAGTGGGGTTTTTTGTGGGTATTTTTCAGGCTTCTAACCACAAATACGTTCAAAATGGTTGACCTACAGATAAAGGAACTGGAAGTGGTAAAATGCTAAGTAATTCCCGGGTTTTAGGACTCATTCCTGCACCACTCGAGGTACTTTATTGATACTTTTTGGGAAATGTTTGCGTTGCAGCAGCATAAAAAACAACAAAACAAGGCATTGCACATACATCGAAATTAAAGAGTAGAAATAAACAATACTAGAATTTAAACGTCTCAAAATAGAATTAAAACAGCATTAAAAAGTAGAAAATATACAGTAGACCGTAAAGATAAAAAAAATATCTATAAACTCGGACAATAAAACACTATTGAAGGGCTTTAGACACAATATACAAAGCAGGATATTTACATTAAGAGTTTAGGGAATGGAATATCATTTTACAAATAAATGCAAATTGTACAGTGTGTACTTGTCACGGCCCAAACTGTGTGTGTGTGTGTGTGTGTGTGTGTGTGGTTTCCCTGCAGCAGTCTGATTGCTCTCACCTGGCCGTCTGACACAGCTGTCCCTCATCAAGCCAATCAGGACACAGTTTATCTACTCCAGTCTCCCAGCAACTCACTGCCAGATTGTTTTCTACACCAGTGGTAGGCCTATTACATCCTCCTGACGGCTCCATTCAGTTATCCTGTCTGCGTATTATTCCGTACTTTTTGTAATTAGTTTCTCCTTGTGTTTCCAGTGCAATCCCTCGGCCATCGTCCACCAGAGCTTCCAGCCAACCTGCCTGCTTCTTCCTTCACCATACCTGCCTGCTTCTTCCTTCACCATACCTGCATGCTTCTTCCTTCACCATACCTGCCTGCTTCTTCCTTCACCATACCTGCCTGCTTCTTCCTTCACCATACCTGCCTGCTTCTTCCTGCATGATACCTGCCTGCTTCTTCCTTCACCATACCTGCCTGCTTCTTCCTTCACCATACCTGCCTGCTTCTTCCTGCATGATACCTGCCTGCTTCTTCCTTCACCATACCTGCCTGCTTCTTCCTGCATCATACCTGCCTGCTTCTTCCTTCACCATACCTGCCTGCTTCTTCCTTCACCATACCTGCCTGCTTCTTCCTGCATCATACCTGCCTGCTTCTTCCTGCATCATACCTGCCTGCTTCTTCCTTCACCATACCTGCCTGCTTCTTCCTTCACCATACCTGCCTGCCTTGTTCTCAGTCCAGCCTGAACTGCCTACCTCCACTCCGGACCTCCATAGTCACCAAACCTGCCTGAGTCTCCGAACAATAAACCATTTAAACATCTTCAGTCATTGCCTGTGCCTGGGTCCTGTTTAAAACATAATCCTAACAGGACTTTTATAGTAAAAGCCTAACATTGATTAGCTTGCACTTGTATTATTTCCCTTAACCCTGACCAATCTTTCTCATCATGCCTGAACCTACCAACTCAACCGACAACCATCAAGTACTTGGGCCATTTGAGAAAAACATATTTGAAATAATAAAGTTGGTTTTGCATTCATTGTAAGCTTTGCATTTAACCTACAGCAATTTTAGCAGCAGTGGGCAGTCATTACATTGCTGAAGGGCACATTGGCAGCTCTCCAGGAACATGTCCACCCTCTTTACTTTGGATATCAACTGGTGACTCTCCAGTTCTTAATTCAAGTCCCTACAAACTGAGCTACTAATTGTGTTTGTAGCATATCCCTCCGAAAGATGGTCGCAGACTTGACTTATGATTTGAATGTGTTGAAATCTCCAAAAATCAACAGAAGAGCTTGTGCCTCTTCGGGGGGTGCTAATACTCAAATATAAACTTTTGATTTCGCCGTTTTAATATGTAGATGTCTTCGTTCATCTCCGTTCTTTTTCTCCGTCCGGTTGTTTATTTTGGAACAGTAACTTCCTGCTAAGTCTTCAAAATAAAAGCATGTCCATACAAAATAGGAAGCCAAGCCAAACTACACTTAAGACGTATACAACTGCAACGAAAGTAACAAAACAATGCAATATCCTTTTCAGGTTCACAGAACACAAATCGGGTTATTTACAGAGTGTATTGCTGGTTCCTTGTTGATGCCTTTGCTGCTGGGACATAGTGTCAGTAATGTTGGTACATTGTTGATAATTAGATCCCAGCTAATATCTGTAGCCTACTGTCTGCACAGTAGGGCAAATAAACACAGAAAACCCTTTTTTATATTCCCACAAGGAAGACTTTCATCATAACACTTAATAATGAATGTACATTTGATGTGGAAACAAACTGCTGTTACTTCTGCTGAGCAGCTGCAGTTAAATTCATTGTGTAATAAACACAGCCTCACTTTGCCTAAGGCTGAGAGCAATGATGAATGTTTGGGGGAATCTCAATATCTCACTCAAACACTCAGACAGTCGTTAAAGCCTCTGTGTCTCATTTCAACATGCTAATCAATGTCTTGAAGCACATGATATTGTAGCTATCCTAAGGACAAAGTAAAGTATGTTTTACGACCAGATATGAAAATAGAGAGCCTCGAGACCCAGAAGTATTTCCTTCACAGCGCAGTGTTGTCATGGTGAACATGATTACACAGAAGACAGACACACAGCAATTTTATTTTTCATATAATGTGTATGCTCGGGATAGACTGAAATGCCTTGTGGTCTTTGTGATCAGATTGAGTATCTTGAAACAAATATTATTCCCCTGTGCAGCACACACACACACTGAGAAATCACTTGAAAACAACATTAAGGCAATCAATAGCTATTCGCTGTGCTTTTAGGGCTTCTTCTGTGACAAAAAGACCACAGGCTACACTTTTCTTTATTTATAGGGATTCATGAAGAACACTGTGCTTTCAGACTCAAAGCATGTGTCCAAAACATCCTGAGAGACATCACACACCTTGATAAAGGCAACAACTAATTCTGAGGCCATGACTTCCACTGTTTTATTTATTTATTCATTGATGGCATTCCCTCTTTCTGGTGATCCGTTTTGACCTTCAAAAAGGTCCCCAATTGTTTAGATAATTGACAGCCATTTAAAAAAAAAAACAGGAGCTCCTCAGGGAACGGTTTTGGGCCCCTTTACAGAATGGCGTACCCAGGCATATTAATCTTTAGAAATAAATCTTTTTTCCATCTAAGCCTCATACTAAATGGTGGGGGGAAGATATACACGGATGAAGTTGACAGAGAAAATGTAAATACCTAAACCTTAACAGTAGAATACAGCTGTATACCTAACACGGGTCAAATGTACCCGCTATTACAATGCATTGATTTTCAAGGTACAATGTTCTTTTATTTATCATCCTAGAACACAGGGTTAACAGTCAGTGTTGATTGCACAGTGATGAAACTCATACCAATAGAATCTGTGGACTCTCAGCTTTCATCTGATATCTAGTGTGCAGATAGCATGAAGTATAAAATATCGATAAAAGTGTCTCTCTATCTATCTATCGATCTATCTATCTATCTCTCTATAACTAACTATCGATCTATCTATAACTATCTATATCTATCTATCTATATATCTCTCTATCTATCTATAAGGAACCGCAGTGAACAACAGGCGTTGCTATAGCAACACGTCATGTTTATGTTTTCATGCGAGATCAATAGCGCGAAAATCACTGCATTTTCTATAAGATAAATATTACCACTTCTTCATGTCTCTTGTACATCAACATGTGTCCCCTCTTCTTCATGTCTCTTCTACATCAACATGTGTCCCCTCTTCTTCATGTCTCTTCTACATCAACATGTGTCCCCTCTTCTTCATGTCTCTTCTACATCAACATGTGTCCCCTCTTCTTCATGTCTCTTCTACATCAACACGTGTCCCCTCTTCTTCATGTCTCTTCTAC
This sequence comes from Pogonophryne albipinna, assembly GCA_028583405.1. Lineage (NCBI taxonomy): Eukaryota > Metazoa > Chordata > Actinopteri > Perciformes > Artedidraconidae > Pogonophryne > Pogonophryne albipinna. Next base: position 323,340 of record JAPTMU010000049.1, read on the forward strand.
ATCAACATGTGTCCCCTCTTCTTCATGTCTCTTCTACATCAACATGTGTCCCCTCTTCTTCATGTCTCTTCTACATCAACATGTGTCCCCTCTTCTTCATGTCTCTTCTACATCAACATGTGTCCCCTCTTCTTCATGTCTCTTCTACATCAACATGTGTCCCCTCTTCTTCATGTCTCTTCTACATCAACATGTGTCCCCTCTTCTTCATGTCTCCTCTACATCAACATGTGTCCCCTCTTCTTCATGTCTCTTCTACATCAACATGTGTCCCCTCTTCTTCATGTCTCTTCTACATCAACATGTGTCCCCTCTTCTTCATGTCTCTTGTACATCAACATGTGTCCCCTCTTCTTCGTGTCTCTTCTACATCAACATGTGTCCCCTCTTCTTCATGTCTCTTCTACATCAACATGTGTCCCCTCTTCTCCATGTCTCTTCTACATCAACATGTGTCCCCTCTTCTTCATGTCTCTTCTACATCAACATGTGTCCCCTCTTCTTCCTGTCTCTTCTACATCAACATGTGTCCCCTCTTCTTCATGTCTCTTCTACATCAACATGTGTCCCCTCTTCTTCATGTCTCTTCTACATCAACATGTGTCCCCTCTTCTTCATGTCTCTTCTACATCACCATTGAGTTCTTTGTAACCAAATGTCTCTCAGAGGGGCGTGGGGAGGGGCTCCTTATTTTCATCTAAAGTAACAGACAGATTGCACTTTGGAAACAGGGCTGAAACAGAGGGGATTATGGGTAATGCTGCAATGATCTGTTTGGTGTTTGGAGCCAAACACTTCAGAGACCTGTTTTGTATATATCTGAGACCTGTAATATATTGATAAAAAACAGTATAATAGGGGACCTTTAAATCCAAAAGTTATCTTCATAGGGACTTCCTCTAAACCGATTAAAGTAGATCATGGTCAGTACTAAACTTTAAAATATGTTTTGATTATGCTCACCATTGTAATGATGTTAAATGTTGAGGTAAGCATTACTGCGAGGAACAGCAAGATGATTAACAGGTTCATTTGGTGTTTTTAGCAGATTAAAAACTGTGAGGTGCAAACAGCTGCAACACTTTAGAATGATGGATAGCTTGTTGTTGGATAAAGAAAGAGCAGCGATTTTTTTTCCTGGTTATATTTTCCTCTGAGGTGTCGTCGTAGGGAGGGACCATTGGAAAGTGTTACCCAGGGACCCAATGGGGGGGCTCAAACGCCTCGAATAAAGTTGTTTTTGTAGTACTTATCTTCACAACTTCATTAAAATTGGCTGACTTTGGTGATCTTATAGTAAAACTGGTCAAAGATTTGAAATGTCTACGTTGTTGTTTGTGTGGATTTGTCCAATACTCTGGTTTTTGACCTTTAAAAACAGAAACTTGTTGGTGAAATTACAAAAAAACTTTTCCAAACATAGGCATGTCAGCATTTTAAATGTTAGCATGCTGATGTTAGCATTCAGCTCCAAGCAACATATTGATCAGATCAGATGGGGTAATGTGAAGCTGAGAAATGAAGTAAAGAAATGGTTAAAATAGTTACTTGATTCCCTGAAATGTTCACACCCAATGGAACCAAACGTGTCTTCTCGGCAATGCTCTTGTTTGTTTACAATAATTAAACTAATGAGTACAAATTAGCATGTTAATTTGTTGATGCTGAAATGCCACACGTCGTACCTTAATGAGTGTCTTGAATTGAAGCAACCACTGCTAATGTCGTCAGTTGTTAGCAGGTGCCATCATGGAAACAAATGTATGCATTTTTTTGCTTCTTTATTTAAATGTTATACCTCTCAGGCCAATCGCTTTCATGGGAAGAATTGGCAAGGCAGCATTCGACTACTATAGAGGAAAACACCACTTCTGGAGGGATTTTAGCCTTTGCAGACCTTACAAATTATTTAGCACTTGTATAGACTCTTATGGCACTACTTCTATTCAATTTGATTGTATTTACTTGCACTATTTTTATCTGTTTTATTGTGTTGCACTGTTGGAGGAGCCTGTGACCTAAGATTTTCATTGAAATAACTACACTGAATCTACAGGAAATAGAAAACCCCAAAAAGCAGAATAGGGACTCATTAACTCTATGTATGAACCGAGTAAAGAAAGCAGACTTTAGAGTAGACCTACATCTCGAAATCGGCTTGTTGAGTGCTATTGGAAGTTATCCTTTTCAAATGCTAGAGAAAGAAAATATTTTACCAACAACATTTACCAGCAGCAACTACTAAAATTCATTATGACAATCTCTTTCCATCCAGCACCACAGAGAATAACACACCATGCCTGCAGGAAAATCCAATATGTTGTTCTGTTCCAAAAGCTGTGCTGAAACTGAGTAAGTGAATACTCTGGGATTACATTTCAGCCTCTTCCTTCCCAGATGGCCCCTAATCTTAAATTACAAATTGCTACCCGACATCTGGAGAAATGAAAATACTGGGACATGGGAATGACTCTGAGGGCAGTTCTCTAAAGAATAACCATTGCCAAGACTTTCCTGTAAAATCATTAAAAAGATATCAGTAAAAGACAGCACTCATACGAAAGAATTAATGGATGTTTCAAACAACAAATAGGACATCTTTTCTTTACTGCACTTGTTAAAGGGGACATATTCTTTTCAGGTTCATATTAGTATGTAGTGTCTCTACTTTAAAGAGTCCTCTCCTGCTGATGTTCAGGTGTATATCAGTATGTAGTGTCTCTACTTTAAAGAGTCCTCTCCTGTTGATGTTCAGGTGTATATCAGTATGTCGTGTCTCTACTTTAAAGAGTCCTCTCCTGCTGATGTTCAGGTGTATATCAGTATATAGTGTCTCTACTTTAAAGAGTCCTCTCCTGCTGATGTTCAGGTGTATATCAGTATGTAGTGTCTCTACTTTAAAGAGTCCTCTCCTGTTGATGTTCAGGTGTATATCAGTATGTCGTGTCTCTACTTTAAAGAGTCCTCTCCTGCTGATGTTCAGGTGTATATCAGTATGTAGTGTCTCTACTTTAAAGAGTCCTCTCCTCCTGATGTTCAGGTGTATATCAGTATTTAGTATCTCTACTTTAAAGAGTCCTCACCTGCTGATGTTCAGGTGTATATCAGTATGTAGTGTCTCTACTTTAAAGAGTCCTCTCCTGCTGATGTTCAGGTGTATATCAGTATGTAGTGTCTCTACTTTAAAGAGTCCTCACCTGCTGATCATCAGGTGTATATCAGTATGTAGTGTCTCTACTTTAAAGAGTCCTCTCCTGCTGATGTTCAGGTGTATATCAGTATGTAGTGTCTCTACTTTAAAGAGTCCTCTCCTGCTGATGTTCAGGTGTATATCAGTATGTAGTGTCTCTACTTTAAAGAGTCCTCTCCTGCTGATGTTCAGGTGTATATCAGCATGTAGTGTCTCTACTTTAAAGAGTCCTCTCCTGCTTATGTTCAGGTGTATATCAAGGCAAGGCAAGGCAAGTTTATTTATATAGCACTTTTCAACACAAGGCAATTCAGGGTGCGTTCACACCTGCCTTGTATAGTCCGGTTGAATGGAACCCTGGTGCGTTTAGCCGCTTGGTGCGGTTCATTTGGGTCGGTGTGAACACAATCCGAGACCTCTTAAGTGAACTAAACAACCGGACTCTGGTCTGCTAAAATAGGTGGTCTCGGAGCGCTTGCTAGTGAACTCTGGAGCGGTTCATTGCTGGTGTGAACGCGATCCGCACCAAAACATAGGAAGCGTAGTATTTATGTGTCACAAGAATGCAGATATCTTCAAAATATTTAGCGAAAGAGTCTTTCAAGACATCCGCGGTTGTTTAGTTAAAGAGTGAAGCAGAATGAAGTGTTGAACAGTGTCGTGTAAAGTAAAAATTCTCCGTCAACTACATAAAAGTAAGAACACCTGTCGTCGGTGAAACGCCCCTCCTTACTGCAGAACGTCTCTCATGGATAATGTGCAGCGGCGCGGTCATTATGGGGAAAAGAACACCGACAGGCTGATCAGGAGTCCGATGCGAAGCAGAGGGATTTAGATCGGCATGAAGGCATGCACATTATCCCGCTTATTACATGGCCACATTCTCAACAAAGTAACAACATGACTCCCAATATTAATTGAAATGCTTTTGTGGATTTAGAAAATGATTTTATTGATTTAAAAAATAGTTGTATGTATTGATTTCAATTGACATGCATCCGATAAAAAAAAATAGTCCGTTGTTACCGTTTGAACTAACGTAGCAACGGCAGGAACTGCTTCGATAGCGTTTTTGAGGAGCATTTTGATTACAGATTTGAAAACATCGTTGCTTGCTTTAAAAGTAGCACAATTCATGATGTCAAACCTTGGAGAGTATCTAGATATCCCTGCCCTAATGCCAAAGTAACTGGCAACTGAATATGTGTCGCCGTCTGATGTCTATGTCTGGACCGCTGCTTAAAAAGGAGGGTTTCTGCCCCGTTACTTCTCCGCTGCTTTCTTGTCGCTCTTGTCTTGTCAGTTAGAAAAGCAAACTGCATGCAGTTAAATCGAACGGACTCCTTTGTGCAGATGTGAGCGTCCTTAACAACGGTCAATAAATCCTTGACAGCGGTCTGTCTGTTCTGGATTAACAACGTGTCACGTGTTCTGAATTGACCAATCAGAATCGAGTATTCAACAAAGCCATGTAATAATGTTTTTTAACGCACGTTGTCTGATTATATAATCATATGCGCGGGCCGCTAGTGTCTGTTGATCTGCAGACTAACAGCAGCATGAGAATAACCTGCCGAAAGTGCCGATGTTCCATGGCGGAGGCTCCGCTAGAAATTGCAGGGATTTGTGTTTTTACCCCCTTAATGTCTGACCAATGGTTGAACAGCATTTCCGAGCACATGACTTGTGTTTTAAGTTTATAGTCCGTTTGAGTTTTGCCCGTGTGAACCATAGACTGGTGTGAACGCAAACCGAACCTTCTGAAAAATGAAACAATGTAACAAACTGTGGTCTGGTGCGCACCAGAGAGCGGACTATTAGGTGTGAATGCACCCTCAAAGTGCTTTACAAAAAATGAAAGACATTAAGAAAATGGCATTTAAAATCATTAAAAAGAAAAGCGAATAAAATAAACATTAAAAGAAAAAATACATGGATAAAAGTTACAGTGCAGTTTGAGATGTGAATAGTTCAATTAAAAGCAGCGACAAAAAGAAAAGTCTTCAGCCTGGATTTAAAAGTAGTCAGAGTTGCAGCGGACCTGCAGGTTTCTGGGAGTTTGTTCCAGATATTTGGAGCATAATAACTGAACGCTGCTTCTCCATGTTTAGTTCTGACTCTGGGGACAGAAAGCTGACCAGTCCCTGAAGACCTGAGAGATCTGGATGGTTCATCATTTAGCAGGAGGTCAGAAATGTATTTTGGGCCTAAACCATTCAGTGCTTTATAAACCAGCAGCAGTATTTAGAAATCTATTCTTTGACACACAGGAAGCCAGTGTAAAGACTTCAGAACAGGACTGATCCACTTTCTTAGTGTCAGTGAGGACTCGAGCAGCGGCGTTCTGAATCAGCTGCAGCTTTCTAATAGATTTTTTAGTGAGACCTGTGAAGACACCATTGCAGTAGTCGAGTCTACTGAAGATAAAAGCATGGACAAGTTTTTCCAAATCCTGCTGTGACATTAGTCTTTTAATCCTAGATATATTCTTTAGGTGATAGTAGGCTGATTTAGTAACTGTTTTAATGTGACTGTTGAAACTCAGGTCAGAGTCCATGACTACACCTAGATTTCTGGCTTTATCTGTTGTTTTGAACATTGCAGACTGAAGCTCAGCGCTAACTTTTATACGTTCTGCCTTGGCTCCAAAAACCATTACCTCAGTTTTATCTTTGTTTAATTGGAGAAAGTTCTGACACATCCAGTCATTGATTTGTTCAATGCACTTACTCAGTGTTTGAATTGGAGCATAGTCTCCTGGTGAAATTGTTACGTAAATTTGTGTGTCATCCGCATAGCTATGGTAACTTATTTTGTTGTTCTTCATTATCTGAGCCAGTGGTAGCATGTAGACGTTAAAGAGAAGAGGCCCCAAGATGGAGCCTTGAGGTACCCCACATGTCATATTTGTCAACTCAGATGTGTATTTACCTATAGAAACAAAGTTGTTTCTGTCCTTTAAGTAGGATTCAAACCAATTTAGAACTGTTTCCGAAAGTCCCACCCAGTTTTCCAGTCGGTCTAGTAATATGCTGTGGTCAACAGTGTCAAGCGCAGCACTGAGATCTAATAATACTAACACTGAAGTTCTGCCACTGTCTGTGTTTAAGTGGATGTCATTAAAGACCTTTACAAGAGCAGTCTCAGTGCTGTGGTTTGGACGAAAGCCTGACTGGAACACATCGAAACAGTTATTTAAATGCAAGAAGTTACTCAACTGTTGAAAAACAACTTTTTCAATGATTTTACCTAGAAATGGCAGGTTTGATATGGGCCTGTAATTGTTCATTACTGAAGCATCTAGATTATTCTTTTTTAAGAGCGGTTTAATGACTGCAGTTTTCAGGGCCTGTGGAAAAATACCTGAGTGAAGAGATTTGTTTACTATATGAAGTAGATCTGAGGCCATGCAAGGCAAAACATCTTTGAAAAATCCTGTTGGAATAATATCAAGGCAGCAGGAGGAGGATTTCAGAAGTTGAATAATGTCCTCTAGGTTTTTATCATTAATCTGATGGAATTGTGTCATGGTGTTTGAATTGATATTAGGTGGACACAGAGACAACACATTTGCTGTTCCTGATGCAGAGGCACTGACTGCTTGTCTGATTTTCTGAATTTTGTCAGTGAAGAAGGCAAAATCATTGCACGCCCTGGTAGACAGAAATTCAGAGGCTACTGACACTGGGGGGTTAGTTAGTCTGTCGATGGTAGCAAACAAGGCACGTGCGTTGTTTTTGTTTTTGGTAATGATGTCAGACAAGAACGATTGTTGTGCGTTTTTCAATTCCAAATTATAAAGGCCAAGTCTCTCTTTATAGATTTCAAAGTGAACCTGGAGATTTGTTTTTCGCCACCTGCGTTCAGCTTTTCGACATTCTCTTTTTTCTGTTTTCACGGTCATGGCCTTTCTCCATGGAGATATTTTCTTCCCAGTCACTTCCTTTACCTTAGTTGGAGCAATGGCATCTATCACATTTTTAATTTTTGAATTAAAACGATCTACTAGCTCATTTACTGAGATGTTAGCAGGGGCAAGTGTGGAAGAAAAATTCAGAGTAAACATTTCCCTAGTGTTTTCAGTTAAATATCGCTTTGTGGTTACCTCTTTCTGAACATTTTTGTGAACAGAAATAGAGCTCTCAAAGAAAACACAGGAATGGTCAGAGAGTGCAACATCAGTCACCACAACCTCAGAGATATTCAGACCCTTTGAGATAATTAAGTCCAGAGTGTGCCCCTTATTGTGCGTGGGCTCCGTCACATGCTGAGTCAGTCCATAGCTATCAAGAACACAAAACAGTTCTTTTGCCCCTCTGTCCTGGGGGTTGTCAACATGGATGTTAAAATCACCAACAATGACTAGACGATCAAAGTCAATACACACTATAGACAGTAGTTCGGTAAAATCATCAAAAAAGCTTGCACAGTATTTGAGTGGTCTATAGATATTTAGGAACAGAGCTCGAGAGGAGCATTTCAGCTGAAGGGCCACATATTCAAAAGAAGCAAAGTTCCCATAAGATGTCTTCCTGCATTGAAGGGAATCATTGAACAGAATAGCAACTCCACCCCCTTTCTTATGCATTCTTTCCTGACTCATAAAACTAAAGTTGGGAGGGGTTGATTCGATAAGAACAGCTGCACTGTTATTTTGTTCAATCCAAGTTTCCGTTAAAAACATAAAATCAAGATTGTGCTCAGTGATAAAATCATTGATTAAAAATGTTTTTCCTGCCAAAGACCTGACATTTAATAAAGCTAGTTTAAGTTCGTTAAACACACTATCAGTCAGGTTTTTTGTAACAAGCTGTGGCTGACATGGAATCACTGCTAAATTAGATAAACTCACACAAACGTTTGAGCGCTTCCTGTATCTAAGATGATTCACCGCTCTTAATCTATTACCTATCAACACAGATATCGGCAAAGCTACAGGCAGGCAGGGCCCCGGCATGTCCTGGAAAGAGTTGAGAGTGCCATACGCCCTTGAGCCTGGACCCAGCAGATATCAGTTTGCAGCGTTTTGTACACACACATCCCTATCAGGCTTTGAAGGGGAGGGAGGACCCACCACCCTGCTCCTCTCATCATAGGATGGCAGGGTGAGGGCTACACTGTAAGCCGGGGGAGATGGTGCACATCTCTGCTTCTGTGATTTTGGTGGGCGTCGTTGAGGGGCGGGGGTAAAGGACATGCTGCCAACCCTGCGTCTCGCCTTCATGTGGTCATCGAACTCCAGGGGGGTGGGCGAGGATGAAAGGGTGAGCGGAGAGTAGAGAGAGCTGGGGGATGAATGAAGAGTATCCTCAAGGGCGTTGACAGGGAGGGTGACGGGCAGTGGAGACTCCTCCATTTGTGTCATAGGTCTCCCATAATCAGAACATTCCTCAGGCGGGTGCAGTGATACTTCTTCAGGGTTTTCTGCACGATGTGTTGTGTCTTTCTCCTGTTTTGATTCCTCTTGCCGCTTGTCCTTGGCAGAGGGAACAGATTGATGACGCAGGCAGTTGAATATGTTAGAGATAAACAATTTCACTCCTGACTTGTTCAGGCAAACTCCATTTGCCTTGAAAAGATGTCTGCGATCCCAGAAAAAGTGAAAATTGTCAATAAAATGGACAGAATGGTCAGTACAGACAGTTGAAAGCCAGGTGTTCAGTGCAAACAATCTGCTGAATCTCTCCACTCCTCTTTTGACTGGCGGTAGAGGGCCACTGATGAACACCTCTGCATTTAGAGAGCTGACAGTTTCCAACAAACATTTAAAGTCTTCTTTCAGCACTTCTGACTCTTGTTTCACAACATCAGTTGTTCCAATGTGCAGTACCACATTCTTCACAGTCGGATGTTCAGCCCCAATATGCAGGATCTTCTCAGCCAAGTCAGATACCACATCCTTGGGAAAACAGAGTACTTTGGTGTTATTCTTACTACACAGACCTTTTACATCTCTTACAGCAGAGTCACCCACAATCAGAGTTTCAGGCCCAGTCGTTAGCTTTCCCTCTAGCCTTTTACTTTTGGAGTAGCTATTGGTCCTTACCCTGCTGTGTGAAGAGGACAGGTTATCCAGGTCATCAGAAAGAGATATCCGGCTCTCGGTCAACGGAGCGTATCTGTTCTGGATTGGCACACTTGGTGGTTTAGGAGGATTGTTTGTAATTCTCCCTTTAGCAGCTGTCCACGGCTGTCTCCTAGTATGAATAGGGGTTGAAGAGGCGCTCTTCCTGGGTGATAACAATGCAGGCCAGCCGATCGCATCACAGATTTCAGAGCGCTGGGCTCTGCCTGTTATTCGTCCTCCCAAATCCCATGGAAATGATTTATTCTTAGGCTTTGCACCCAGAGAGTTCCAGGGACGACTACCACTTGTAGATTTATTACCCAGTACACAGCCCTCCTGTTCCTTGGAATCCTTGTAGCTGCTAAATAGCTGTGGGTTAGCATACCCTTTTCCATTATTTTGCAACACTGGTAAAGTGGTGTCATTCCCACGACATAGTCCATTCACTTCCACGTTAACTTCCAACCGTTGCATTTTCATTTCCAACACAGCCATCTTCTGTATACGTTTTTGGAAGTCATCTGTAGAGAACGGAGGCATTTTGCTACCAACTAGCTTAAGCTAAATAGCATGCAGTAGCCTACCAGGCTTTAGCTGTTGCTAGGCCACGCTACTGTAAGATTGAGGTCGTCGTAAAAATGTGGAAATATGGCTGAAACCCTCCGTCTATTTACGAAGATGAACTGTCCCAGTGATAAGTTAATGTCCAGGAGCCGCTGCTCGAAGTTTTCAGAGAATAAGAATAGGAAAATCAGCATAACAAGTAAGCAGAGGCAAGAGCAAGCAGAAAAGCGTCTGCACTGTAAGAAAGATAACATATCAGTATGTAGTGTCTCTACTTTAAAGAGTCCTCTCCTGCTGATGTTCAGGTGTATATCAGTATGTAGTGTCTCTACTTTAAAGAGTCCTCTCCTGCTTATGTTCAGGTGTTTATCAGTATGTAGTGTCTCTACTTTAAAGAGTCCTCTCCTGATGATGTTCAGGTGTATATCAGTATGTTGTGCCTCTACTGTGACATGTCTCCTTGCTTTAATGTTCAAAAAGCTCTTTATTTTTCTCATACTGCCTGTGCTGCAGCACCTCTTTTCACCCTCTGTCTGAAACCAGAGCCCATCTGCTCTGATTGGTTAGCTGGCCGGCTCTGTTGTGATAAGAGATGTCCTGCCCCTTAGCCTATCACGCACAACGTGTTGGAGTGCTAGCATGAGGCATGAGTGTTTTTTGCAATACTATGTTTACCTTGTGGTCTGCCAATAAAGCCCCTTTGTATTGTATTGTTACATAGTGATGTCACTATGTTCCAGAAGTAAACAAAGGAGTCAAATGGAGGAGTTTCCGATAACATACTACTGGAAATATAAATCCCCAAAAAGACGATAGGGCCTGTTTAAAAACAGATTACAAAACAGAACAAAGGTTTCCAATAGATTTAACACATTGCTTTGATTTTTTTTTTGTGATAGTTAGGTGTTTTCTACCTTGATGTAATAAAAGCAGTGACTCCCAGTGAAACATTAACAGAAAAAAGAGAAAATCTACATTTGTGGTTCATTTTGAATGTGATCAAAAGTGATGTATTTGGCAGCAACAAATGCATTGTGGGTGGTGTTCATATTGTGTCAGTAACACCAGCTGGGCGTTTGTTAAAAGTCAAGTAAGCAACACATTCTGGCATTTGATTTCATTGTGCTCTTTTGATGTGGAGCCGTTTCTATGTCATCTGGTTGGGGCTAATGAAAAGAATGCAGGGGGGGATCAATGTCGTTCTGCACACACACACACACACACACACACACACACACACACACACACACACACACACACACACACACACACACACACACACACACACACACACACACACACACACACACACACACACACACACACACACACACACACACACACACACACACACACACACACACACACACACACACACACACACACACACACACACACACACACACACACACACACACACACACACACACACACACACACACACACACACACACACACACACACTCACATTTCTCTCCGCAGTGCCAAACCCAAAGAGTCTAATTCAGTGCTGAGAACTCCCAAGAGGAATGCAGAAAAACTATCCGACAGAGCCAAACTCACAATCGATTGGCTTCTGCCCCAGAGAGAGAGGCTTAGCGGGGGAAAAAAGATGATCACATTGAATTCATCCAGCACAGTTCTGTACAGTTGGAGAGTGGAAACAACACACTCAAAGCTCTCCACTTCACTCTCTGCTGAGTGTGCTTGTGAAGTTAGAGGGATGACCATCAGCACAGGAGGTAAAGCAGAGTGTTCATCTTTGAACTATGGAGCAATGCTTCAGACGGTACGTAACAATACTATTCCGTGCAGGAAATTGAACCATGTTGGAGTGAGAGAGAAGACAAAAGAGTTGGACAAAGCATAAGGCTCTCATAAGGCTCAGTGTCTTAACGTTGTTTCTGGTGGATAAGCACTGAACAGACCCTCATTTGACAACGATATCTTGACGTCAAGGCTCTTGTAAGACGGACTTGCTTTGCCCCCTTGCCTTCTATTATCTATTTGTGGCAGAGCCCCCCCTGTCATTCTCCAATGTAACGGAAAAAATAAATTAAAAAAATAATAATATAACGTCTCCAGCTATCTGTGTTGTAAATGTAATTTTGTATGATTCCAATAGCTTTTTATAGTCAAAATCGGCAAATTTGCATAGGGAGTGATGAGAAGTGAGGCAGGGACGAGTTCTGCCTCACGTAGCCCCAAAGAAACTGGCTGGAGCGCAGGCACGAATTTAGCACAGGCACGCATTTTGTGCCCGCGCTCCAGCCAGTTACTGTGGGGTGAGGTGAGGCACAGATGAGATCTGCCTCACCTCAGAATGCGTCACCCCACAGAAACTGGCTGGAGCGCGAGCACTAAGCGCATGCCTGTTACCATCTCACACATGTAATGTTTGTAGATCCCTTTATTACATGTATCCTCGCCATCCATAGTCTCTAAATAACTTATGTCACATATTTATAATATTTAGGCTCGCTGGTCTCATCGTACAACGGCAATGAAAAAGCACCAGGGGAGGCAGCCATAACCTCTGCCGCACTGAAGGGGGCGCAAGTGAGCCCACAGGTTCTTGTTGCTACTGTTATTCTAAGCAGAGACGGTAGACGCAAACAACAAACTAGACTTTTGAAACTAGAGGAAGATAAGGAGGACTTTTACAAAAATGTAATAGAGATATTTGTCCAGAGGGATAGCATGGACTTCATCTTCAAGTCAAGGTAAGACCACAATTGTATTATAAATGGGATCTTACTAAGAAAGAACAATCCAATATTTAAATGAAACTTTTTTTGGTATCCTTTTGTTGAACGGTCTGTTGAAAATGAATCGAAACATCAGACTAAAAAAACTATTGAAAATAACAGAATATTTTGATTACGGTCAAAATATAATATTTGTAAATCTGACTCTGAAAGAATCAGTGCCTCACCAGCCATGAACCTCACCGCACGTCAATGCTGCTTCTATATTTTAGTTTGAGTGTTTTACGCTGTGCAATAACCAGAGAATGCTTCCCACAGTTTGTATGCAAGCTAACAGCTTTTAGTCCAAACACTGGACCCACAACAGCAAATGATAAATGGTTTGAGCTCAGCCTTGTCCGCCAATGTGATTGGTAGCAAATGTCACATGTTAATGCTGGTTTAAAGTGAACTGCAAATGTTTTGAGACTTTAAATAGCTATAGTTTTAGCAAATAAACAGTTTTTGGAGGGAATACAGCAACCGTACATCTCAGCATAACTGTAGAACTTTGCATGTTCACACTTTTCTTTTTTATTTGACTTGAATGGTTTAAGAACAATGAATGGTTGAATGGTTTAACAACAATTACAGAGGAACAGTTATTGGCATTGGAAATCTTAGAACTTGTATTACACATAATGAGAAGTAATTACTTAGAGGTGTTTACAGTAGTAAAACAGTAAGTAACAGTAAATAAAGGTAAAGGGACAATAAGTGACGAGCTTAAGAGTCTTTCACTTCGGCTTAACTGATAATGTCTTCATCCACAGATTGATCTATCAATGATTTCTACGCTGACCTTTTATCAATTTGAGTTAGGATATATTCAATAGAGCTCAACATGTCCTGCAGGCGTGTCACTTTAAAAGCCCGGGAAGAGCAGGGATTACGCACTTTAGTCTGATTTATGTGAAGCCTTTTGAAAGGAAGTCTTAGCTTTCCTGTGACAGAAGAAGGGATTGAAAGAACAGAATTATTGACAAACTGTCTTTCTCTTACAATGAATGGTGGGGATCCTACTTGCATTATTTAAACATATAGCACCCTGAATTAAATCAAGCTAAATGGTGAAAACAAGGGATGTCTTGGATTGGGAAAAGCTTCAACATTATCTTTAAAACAATTAAAGGATTAAGACATAGTCATCCAACAAAAATCAAAGCCCAGTTCTCTCTTAAATTGAGTATAAGTGCAGGACCCTGGCCTCTATGTCAGCTGTCATGGCATAAATGATTCTTTAAAAAAAAGCAAGACTAAAACATCAACTCAACAGAAAATATTTAGAAAAATCAACTATTAGGAATTGTGAGAAAAAGTGAGATGGCAGAGAAACACTCAGTGGCGTAACTATTGATGGTGCAGCCGGTGCAACGCACCGGGGCCCGGAGCCGGCCAGGGGCCCCAATGGCATTGACCGGTTCACACAGTCTTCAAAGTAACCAAGGAACCAACATTTATTTGTAATTTGTCTGTCCAGTGACCGTGCTCCCTTTAATGTCACGTGATACCTTGCGTGACGAGCAAACCGTTTAATCAACCTGTACTGTACTGTAGCAGCAAGTTCGGCAGCATTATAAAAAATGTAATAGCTAGCATTTATAATGTACAGCAAACCAAAGCACAAGAGTGGCGCTCAAAAGAGAAAGGACAAGAGAGAGTGTATGTCCGTGTGTGTGTGAGCGCATCAGCGTGCGCTTATGTGGGGGGGGGGGGGCAAAACAATATTTGCACCGGGGCCAATCACCACCTTGTTACGCCACTGGAAACACTGCTTAGCCAATCTGTTGGTGGTCACAGATAAAGATACTATATTGCTCTATGACACAGCTTAGTTGAACACTCTGTTCTGATTGGTCAATTTGGACATTCCAGAGGTTGTTAATTTTTGATAACAGACCGTTGCTAAGGAGAACAGACCGTTGCTAAGGAGAATAGACCGTTGCTAAGGGGAATCAAGGGACTATGTGCAGTCATATCAATCAATGTATTTATTTGACAGCTTTCAAATACATAGACAATACCAATTATTAATAATAACCTTCTGTTTATTTATTTTTCTTGTTTTATAAAAACTCTAAGCTTTGTCAAATGTCTGATTTAGGCTTTCCAATGCTGTTTATCATATCAGTGTGTTTATGTCCTGTACAGGCCCGTACCCAGGATTTCGTAAATACCGAGGTCCAAAACATGCTAGGGGAGCTCGGGGGCAGGACCCCCCACATTTTCTTGTGCACACAAAAGCATTTGACTCTGGGCTCAGCAGGTGAGAAACTAAAGAGGGGCTTCCACATGTGGCAGACCATGTGTTGGTGCTGCCGGATTTGGCACCCCCACTGTAACTTTGTCTAGTCGTACTGTCACCAAAATTACACTGTTGTTTGCTGTCCCTCTCTAGTTTGTACACACAAAAGCATTTTACTCTGGGCTCAGCATACTGTATATGGGGCAAGCCTGCGAGCTAGTTTAGGCAGTCAACTCGAGCACTTATGCTGCATTCATACATAACGCCCCTTGCCACTCTACAACCAACCAAACAGAGTCTCCTTAATATGCCGCTCTATTGAACCTGCCAGATATCTCTCTATGCTTTGCTTGCTGCTGCTATTGCTGCAGCAACTTCCACGTCGCTGCTGCTTGCCTGCCCCACCTCCACCCAGCTTCCACCCCAGCTTCCACCCCAGCTTCCACCCCAGCTTCCACCCAGCTTCCACCCAGCTTCCACCCCAGCTTCCACCCCAGCTTCCACCCCAGCTTCCACCCAGCTTCCACCCAGCTTCCACCTCAGCTTCCACCCAGCTTCCACCCAGCTTCCACCCAGCTTCCACCCAGCTTCCACCCCAGCTTCCACCCAGCTTCCACCTCAGCTTCCACCCAGCTTCCACCCCAGCTTCCACCCAGCTTCCACCCCAGCTTCCACCCCAGCTTCCACCCAGCTTCCACCTCAGCTTCCACCCAGCTTCCACCCAGCTTCCACCCAGCTTCCACCCAGCTTCCACCCCAGCTTCCACCCAGCTTCCACCCCAGCTTCCACCCAGCTTCCACCCAGCTTCCACCCAGCTTCCACCTCAGCTTCCACCCCAGCTTCCACCCCAGCTTCCACCCCAGCTTCCACCTGTAGGCTCGGGGGTTAGCTATTTAATCATCACTCATGGTGCTATGTATATCTGTGGAGTGATGAGGCCCGAGCCTAGTTGCCAAACTCAACTATGCTGCTTCTAATAAACATGTTAAAGAAACACGTGAGTTGTCTGACTGAACTACATATATATATTTTTTTATTATTATTTGCCTTTCAAAAGCATTACATAATTATTTACACAACAAGAAAATAACTTAATGTAAAGTATTTATTTCACCTTCCCTCATCGATGGGTACATTTCCGGACTGCGGCGGTTTGTTGATAAATTGTTGTTGTCTTCTTCTGTTTGCTTTAATGTAACAGTGCCCCCACCGCCAGTAAATGGAAGTACTACAAAGAACCCTGTTTTCACAAGTTTTATTATATACACCTCGAAAAAATTACCAAGGTCCGGACCTCTGTGATCTCAATGGTGGGTACGGCCATGGTCCTGTAACACAAATGCATGGAGAACTGGAGGGTTTTAAGGCATTTCTCCTTCACATTCCCAATAACCAATGAAGTCACAGGGTTCATAAAGCAGCTACAGCTCAGTCAGATTCCAGGGATTCTGAATGCTACAAACATTTGCGAGCCGACGACGCATGTTAATGAAACAAAATGTTAGTCACATTTCTGCTCTTTGGGAGTCAATGCAGATTCCTTTACACTAAGTTGTACATTAATACAAGTAATCAAATTACTGTAACAGCTGATGTAAAGCACTTTTCTTAAGACTCTTCTTGCTCTGTAAATGGCTGCATCTTCCAAACTCTCAGGTTTTGTGGAGTCTTGCTAACGTCCATACATACTGTCAGCATTCAGTGTGTTGGAAAGCCACTGTTAAAGATGTTTGTTTCTGATCCTAAACTGGCCCGGCTATGATAGACATTGTTTAGGTAAATTAAACCCTCTTTTGATTGGAAGACTGACTCTGTGTTTGATTGCTGCACCGCCACTTTCCTCTGTTGTCAGCATAGTCCTGTTACACATATTATTTGCCACGTTCACACCGCAGTACTTTCCCACTTTAGTTCCGATATAGTTCTGAAATGTCGCGTTCACACCAAAAAGAGCCAGAACTAAAATGAGTTCATCAGAACCTTTTTCTCCCACGAAAGTACCTGCTAGAGAGCAGGTACTTTCGTGGGAGAAAAAGGTTCCTATGTCTGATTGGCTGGGCGGATTGCAAACCACGCCCCGTAAAACTCCCACAAAGTTTTGTGAAGCCGCCATTTTATTATCCTCGCATTAGCATTATTAGCATTAGCCCAGCACAGAAACGCAGAGAGACTAACTTATGGCAACACAAAATAAAACATGGGAGCGGTGGAGATGAGGAGGTGTCGGCGTTCTGGCGATTTACTCGGAAGGCTTCAGTAGAAGCTGCTGGGAGTCCCAGCAGCTTCTACTGAAGCCTTCCCCAACTCCGGGGACTTCCGGCCGGGGACTTTGGGCGGCAGTATACGCCGTGAAGTGGTTTGCAGCCTGCCAGTAAACCCAAAGCAGAAGAAGAAGAAGTGACGTCAGCGGCTCATTTGCCTAATCCACCCCCAGGGACTTATTCCGGTGTGAACGCGATCTGTACTTAGTTCATGAGAACTAAAGAGTTCTCATGAACTAAGTTCTCATGAACCTTTGTGGGAAAAGTACTGCGGTGTGAAAGCGCCTATTATGTCCAGAACCAGCTGTGGTAAATCCAAGTCACTTTCTAATCAAGCTCAGATCCACAGGAAACAAAACACCTTGTCTATGAGATCAGTTAGGCAAGGCAAGTTTAGCACCTTTCAACAAAAGGCAAATTCAAGTGCTTTACAAAATGTAAGACATTGATGGCATCAATAAGAAATAGTGCAGCAGAGACGAATAATAAAATGGCATTTAAAACACTCAAAAGTGACAGTGCAGTGTGAGATGTGAATATATCAATTAAAAGCAGCGGCAAAAAGAAAAGTCTTCAGCCTGGATTTAAAAGTATTCAGAGTTGCAGCGGACCGGCAGGTTTCTGGGAGTTTGTTCCAGATATTTGGAGCATAATAACTAAACGTCTCCATGTTTAGTTCTGACTGGGGACAGAAAGCTGACCATGAAGACCTGAGAGATCTGGATGGTTCATAATTTAGCAGGAGATCAGAAATGTATTTTGGGCCTAAACCATTCAAAGCTTTATAAACCAGCAGCAGTATTTTGAAATCTATTCTTTGACAGAAACAGGAGACAGACTGTTTCTGTCTGCTCATTAATCTGCCTGTGAGTGTTTTCAGCTGTGCGTGTAATATATAAAAAAGCTGCGCAGTAGCCCTGACGTCATTGGCTGCCCATCCTATGGTCCGCCTCAGAAGATGGTGATTGGATTGACGTCATCCAATCGCAGCGCACAGCCGGCGCACAACTGCTGGGGAGGAGTACAAAGGCCGCGGACTATCACCACTCTGGAGGCTCTGTTGGGTGAACAGACGCCTCGCGCTATTCGCTCTTCGTTCTGGGGGTTAACTTGTGTGGACCGTGTTATTGTGATTAGATGTGCTTAGATTAGTTTGATTAGATGTGCTTGGATTAGTTTAGTATTGTTTGACGGTTGTCCTAGCTGTGTTTTCTTACAGCCTTCCTTTGCTAGTTGTACCACTTTTACAGTGAGGTTTTGTTTCCTTCTTTATTCAGTGTGTGAGTATTTAGTTTCCCTGTATGCATTTAGACTCACTTTTTAGAGTCCTCCCTTAGTTTGGCTGCCCATTTAAACTTGCGCCCTTGTGGCCTCTATTGTTTGTTATTTAAACCGGTGTTTGTGGCAATTTGTTTGTTTCAGGCTGCTTGCCTGCCATTTTGTTCACCTGTTGTGCATTAAAACAACTTATAACTTTTACCAATCCCATTCTGGTTGTGTTGCTTCCCTTTGATTCCCCTAGGTCAGAAGGGAACGTAATACAGACAAGTAGAATTACTCTATAAGAGTACATTGAAAACAGCGTTAAAACAACAAACTAAGGCAATAACGAGAACATAACTGTGTTGAAAAGACACCTCTGACATGATTTAACAGCGCTAAAGATGCCACCCACTACAGTGAAGGAGAATGTACTGCTTGTTTTCAAATGAATGCATCTGGGGCAGAGTATTCACAGGAATCTAAAAATACTCCCCCAGCTCCAATGACAGCCATTGTGGTTATTTATAAATCAAATCCAGCTGAATGTGCCGAATGCTGCGTCACCATCACAAACAATCACACAGGTGCCAGAATGATCAGCAATTTAGTTTAAAGCTCCAGCACCGTGCAGAAAATAGAAAAAACATATGATTTTAAGTATAAACAAAATAGAGACATAATGAGGCGCTGTGGTTAGGGACGAATAAATCCCTAAACACACGCTGCGTTATTGTGAATGACTTCAATACATATCAGAGCAGGACGTAATGACACGTTCTTTAAATGTGGGGGTGACAAGTATGAGTTCAACAGAGATACAGGAAGTACAGGATGGAAAATATGAGACGCCGACAAGTTTAATGATGTAGGAATCGGGAGGGGACGGATACATCAAAGTGTGTCTGCATGAAATGAAGTGGACCGAGTGGTGAGAGGCTAACTTTACCCCCACACACACACACACACACACACACACACACACACACACACACACACACACACACACACACACACACACACACACACACACACACACACACACACACACACACACACACACACACACACACACACACACACACACACACACACACACACACACACACACACACACACACACACACACACACACACACACACACACACACACACACACACACACACACACACACACACACACACACACACACACACACACACACACACACACACACACACACACACACACACACACACACACACACACACACACACACACACACACACACACACACACACACACACACACACCCCACTTCAGAGGCAAAGCAGCCCAGCCAAGGGTATGGTGGATTGAGTAAACCAGCCACTCACTATGCATCTCAGCACAAAATAATACCAACGTGAGCCCGGGGCAAATTAATATTTTGTTGCATCAGGCAGTCCGTGAACTGAATTAAAAGAGACGCCGGGGTTTTTGTCTCGAAACAGACACAAAAAGCCCTGAAAGGCGAGCTGAAAACCGCTGATTGTTTCTTAGTTTATCCCGATAAGGTAAGAAACTGACAGCACATCTGTTTTGATTTGGTTCCTTACCTTGAATTTTTAAAAACGTTACCGTGTAAGTCATTCGAATGACTTAATCCCTATTGAACATATCCTGGGACGGATGCAAAGTCATGCAAGGAAATAAATCTGAGGAATACTAATGATAAGGGTCCCTCGTCTAAAAATGTGCATATCTTTCAATCTTTAAAAACAATCTGATGCCTGCTTAGAAATGTAGAATGGAATCAAAGCAATATGCATGACGGCATGTATACGGCGAAAAACACCAGCTATTCCTCTTTTATACATTCTCTCTCACTCCCCGTGATTTTTTGCAGACTGCCAGAGAACAACAGCTGAATGAACAGATGAGACCATTTAATTTCCCCTCTAATCTCATTGTAAAAGACCAGCGATGGCATTAGATGTTGGTGTTGTGTCTACATGGGGCGAAAACCACGAGGTGGTCAGACTCAATCTCACATGCACCGCTTACTTCTCAAATTAAGAGCAGAGAGAAACAAACAACACAGAGAGACACAGATGTTAGTGGAAGTCAGGTACAGAGATGGGGTCGTTACTAAAAAAAAGTAATATATTACATATTACTTTTTAAAAAAGTAATATATTACACTACTTCGTTACTCTCTACATAAAGTAACTCGTTACTTTACTCGTTACTTTACTCGCAGGGCCGGCCCGCCCCTCCCTGCAGGCAGATCACGCAGACTGCAAAAGTTTCAAATGTTCTCTTTAGTTCAGTTTCCATTGTCGCATAAGACTGATCCAGATCCTGAATGTTTTCCTATCTGACCATGGCTGTCCTCTGTCTCCTGCTATCTGTATATTTTGCGCAGTCTATCTCTGTTCACGCTGTTGCGTCGGCGTGTTCTCCTGCGTGTTGGCCATGTGTTGCACTGGAACCAGACACCGCAAAGACTTCAGCCGAGCACGTACGAACTGCGCATGCGTGAGTGGCAATAACTCTCCTTACCAGCAGGCGGCGGTAGTGTGTATTCGTCATTCAAAAGAGGCAACAACCGGAAGACAGAGAAGAAGAACAGACTACGTGATATAAACAAACAACAAATAGCTGTGCGTTAGCTTCACCTTAGCATGTGTTCTTTGCAGGTGTTTGTTGAGGTTTTATTATGACTGATTTTAGTAACGAAGTAACGCGTGTCGGGGCAATGTTAGTAACTGTAGTGTGATTACTGAATTATAAAAGTAGCACGTTACACTACTCCGTTACCGACAAAAGTAATATTATTACAGTAACGCGTTACTTTGTAACGCGTTACACCCAACTCTGGTCAGGTACACGTGATTTCCAGGAACACATGGCTAAGGTACATATTACTCTGGCCTTCTAGGCTTCTCTTATCAAGAATAACTTTTCCCTCTCTAACCTCTCGAGTTTTATTAGAGGGAAACGGTTTGTAGAGTGGCTTAGACAGGCCGGGGAGTGTTACGATTCGTAGACACAGCGTACCTCCCTATCTCTCATCAATTTCCAACTAAGGCTCCAGTGGGGACCTTGTTCCCTGAGTGTGCCTCTCCACCTATGTTTCTTACTCTCTCACTTGCTACCCTTTGCCCTCAACCTATTCTAAGGGAGTGCTTGTTCTTCCGTCTGTCTGTCTGTGTCTGTGTATTCTCTTGTTCCGATTAACCCAGCCACATTTTTTTCTTGTTTTTTGTCTATATCTACGCCGGGATCCGGAGTCGAGGCTGATCTTCTTGCTGTGGTCCTGTGTCTTGGATCCTATATCCTGAGTTCTGGATTAAGTCGTGGACTTCGGGTCGTGGCTGAACCTGTCTCTGCGGTCCTGCCTTGGGTCTCGTCATGCTGCTTCCCTGAGGGCTTCCTCAGGATTGTAGCTGACATCCTCGTGGATTCATCTTCTTATTACAGACACATGCATTTCCTAACATTCGGTCTCTATGCTGTAAAATGTATTATCTCTTCGATTTACACACGGCATCTATTGCACGTCTGTCCGTCCTGGGAGAGGGATCCCTCCTCTGTTGCTCTGTCTGAGGTTTCTCCCATGTTCCCTTTAAACTGTGGGTTTTCTCTGGAAGTGTTTCCTTGTACGATGTGAGGGTCTAAGGACAGAGGGTCTAAGGACAGAGGGTCTGAGGACAGAGGGTCTAAGGACAGAGGGTGTCGTTTTTCTCATACTGATATTCTGAACAATCTGTGCTGTTGTATTTGCTGTAAAGTGTCTCTACTGTAGGCTATTTTTATTATATGTACAGCACTTTGGCTCCACCAAAAATCGTTTATAAATGTGCTATATAAATAAAACTTGATTTGATTTGATATCATACAAATACATATTAGAACTGAGAAAGGAAGTTCTGGCTAGCTGCCTTTAACGTGATTCACAATTTTCTGTATTTCTCTATGCTCACCGTTGGGGTGAAAACTACGCTTTGTATCTTTGGTAAACTCACTTGCTACATTTAGCCTTCAATCTGCGATAAATGAGGTGAAAGTTAAATTAATTTGAACTTGAACTGCACTGTTCAGCCACAATTTCAGGTGTATTTGAGCAGAGGTCTGTACACCTGATCAAGTATTCTAGTTGGACCAGCGGTTTGTTTTATTAGAATATGGGCAACTTCATTGAGTCTATTTGTCTCTGTGGATAATAAATCTGTTTTGAAAATGAATGCAAGTTGGATTTGAACCCATGGAGAACTTTATTGCAGTATTTGTTCAGCTGCCACATGATCAGTCATCCAGGACTGAGAAAGAACAGTTCTGTCCAAAGTCCTGAACCATTGTTAATCTCTGCCATTGGACCACAGGAGATGGATGAACCCTGTGGCAACTTGATTTACTTTCAATTACCACCATCATGCCGAGAAGGGAGGTGTACGAGGCTGATCTTAATCAAAGACCCTAAGTGGCCTTCTTGCTGATGCAAAAGCCATTTGTCTGCTTCAGAGAGCTTGTTCGATTGATTGAAAGCCATTGCATCGACACCTATCTGACATTGGAATTCATCAATCTATCAATGTTTATTTACATAGCCCAATATCACAAATGTCTCAGTGGACTTTACAGTTTGTACAGAATGTGAATACGACACGAATTAGGTTTGCACTGGACGTTTAAACTTTACCAAAAGGGACAAACCCAAGGCTCATCTAAGGATATATTATGAGTCTATTTATGTCAACGTTTGTCAAGTGCATCCCAGAGAGAACACACAAAATGTTGCTATAAAACTATACTTTTTACTCAAGTACATTTCAAAGCACTTCTTTACTTTTACTTGAGTAAAGAAGTTTAGTCAGCGAAGACTAACACACACATCAGAAGTTGGAAAGCTTTGAAAGCCTGTAGTTAAACTCAATTCTGTTTGAAAAGACCCAAAAGTAACAACAGAACAAAGGCGGATCAGACGAGTGAAAACGAGAGATTGTCTTTTCATATTTGACTCAAATTGCTGTCGAGGGTTTTCTTCCAAACTGAAAAAGATTGTGTTTTCTAAGCTTCACAATGTGCTGAGGCAGAGTTTGGAAGATTCTGGTGTTAACCGTCTTTTAGATTGTTGCTCATTATGACTAACTGGCCCTTCTGCGGTAGGGGGTTGACAGAATAAAGCAGAATATAAATAATAAAGACGGCTAAGGATCAGCTCACTGACCAGCTCTCCGTTGATAATGGCTTCTTTTGGAACTAAGTTTTGCAGCATTTCTCTGTTCTGCACCGTCAAACCAGCCATATTTTTGCATATAATATCGAACTCGCTGCACATTAACCCTTACCTGTTTACTTTTCCTGCTACTTATACTATTGGGCTTTTATGTTTGGCAGATATAAGATGAAATGTGTCTCCCAGGCTGCTTCCCTGTACATCTGGAGCTTACCTGTGTCACTTCCTCTCAGGGGTTTTAATAAGATTGCATTTATTATCCAATCCACACTCCTAGCTTCCTGTTCTCAGTTCCAGCTCGACCCAAATGTCGCTCAGACTACAACTCCCTCGAGGGTTTTAATTGATGTAGACTTGTTGTTCTTCATGTTCTTCTGCAAACGCGTCTAATAGAGTGGGACATCTCAACACCTCACTGTAATCACAAGTGTTTAGCACTAATTCTGTGTACCCTCTTCATCTAATTACAATCAATAAACACGGTGAGCAAACACGACTCATTAGCAAAAAGCCTACATAGTGAGATTCTTATATATCTTTCTTTTACCCCTGATTCCAGAGCTGCTCTCCAGCTCCAGTAATTGATGGATATAGTGAGTGCAGCGTCCAGGATAAAACTCCTTTGAAATTGCCGTGGAGCTTTTGAAGCCTATGTCCCAGCGCTCAACACTCTCTGGGTTTTTCATCTCTCCCATCGCTGCTCATTTGAAGAGAAGCTCTCTCTCTCTCTGAGTGGCTGTAATGGACACCAAGGAAAAAAGCATCTCCAGAAAAAGACGTGGACATGTTAGCGTCACTGTACTGTAGGTTCTGCAGAAACACACACAATAAACCTGCAATGTACAATATAGACACTTTTTGTGGGCAATTGTAATGTGCAATAATCACTTCACACACCCTGCTACACATTTATTGCACGATTATTGTATATATAATATCCTGCATTATATTTTGTTACTGGAAATTTGTATTTCCACATGTATATTTTTTAATGTTATTTTATTTCAGAAATATTTTGGATTGTTTATTTAATTTCTCCTATGTAAATGTCATTGTCTTTTATGCTGCTGCAACGCAAACATTTCCTACATTGGGATCAATAAAGTACTAATCTATCTATCTATCTACCGACCGACCGACCGACCGACCGACCGACCTACCTACCTACCTACCGACCGACCGACCGACCGACCGACCGACCGACCGACCGACCGACCGACCGACCGACCGACCGACCGACCGACCTACCTACCTACCTACCTACCGACCTACCTACCTACCTACCTACCTACCTACCGACCGACCTACCAGGGTTTTCGCTAGGATTTTTTCTCGCCGGTCAAATGTCCGGGCAGAATTTATTTTAACGGACAAATTTGAAACTTACCGGTCATATTTCACTAATAATAATAAGAGTTGTGTAGCAGAGTTTCCGTTAGCAGGTAATTACCGGACTATGAGCAGATATGCTGATGTTTAAAACTCAGTTCACGGGGCTCATTTTTATATTGCTTCAGTTTATAATCGTAACAGATCGAAAAATTCAGATTCATTTTTCAATAAATTATTCCACAAACAACATAATTATTACATTCAAACAAACTACTTGTAATAGATAACGTACATTATTGAAAAGTTTACATCAACTTTGAATAATAACACGGGAGAAACGGATCCTCTCTTTTCCCCTCTCTCTCTCCCCCTCTCCCTCCCTCTCTCTCCCTCCCTCTCTCTCTCTCCCTCTCTCTCCCTCCCTCCCTCTCTCTCCCTCTCTCTCCCTCCCCCTCTCTTCTGACAGCCCGTCAGTTTCTCATGCAGCTCCTGCTGCTCGCTAAACAGAGGCGGGGCTTCAGGTGATTATGCAGAGCTGCTGTCTCGGTCTGACTCAGCAGCTGATCTGATCTCTCTCTCGCGTCCGGTTACACTTCACTCGCGTTTATGTCCATATCGATCAGATCCAGCTCTCCTGATCGGCCTTTATAGAGAGCACTGATCAAACTATTAAGAGTGAATATCGGCCGATGATGACCGGCGGCCGATCTATCGGAGCATCCCTAATTATTACCAGACATTTTGACCGGCAGGTTTTGAATTTACCGGTTTTTAATACATTTTACCAGCTAAAAAACGGTAATTACCGGCTAACGGAAACCCTGCTACCTACCTACCTACCTACCTACCTACCTACCTACCTACCTACCTACCTACCTACCTACCTACCTACCTACCTACCTACCTACCTACCTAGCTATCTACCTACCTACCTACCTACCTACCTACCTACCTACCTACCTACCTACCTACCTACCTACCTACCTACCTAGTACCTACCTACCTACCTACCTACCTACCTACCTACCTAGTACCTACCTACCTACCTACCTACCTACCTACCTACCTACCTACCTACCTACCTACCTACCTAGTACCTACCTAC
Source organism: Pogonophryne albipinna (assembly GCA_028583405.1). Taxonomy (NCBI): domain Eukaryota; kingdom Metazoa; phylum Chordata; class Actinopteri; order Perciformes; family Artedidraconidae; genus Pogonophryne; species Pogonophryne albipinna. The sequence continues at coordinate 349,312 of JAPTMU010000049.1, forward strand.
CTACCTACCTACCTACCTACCTACCTACCTAGTACCTACCTACCTACCTACCTACCTACCTACCTACCTACCTACCTACCTACCTACCTACCTACCTACCTACCTACCTACCTACCTACCTACCTAGCTACCTACCTACCTACCTACCTACCTACCTACCTACCTACCTACCTACCTACCTACCTACCTACACAGTTACAGTAAAGGCTTGTAGCTCATTTTCTAAGATATCTTGCAACTCTTACAACGTGTGGAATAATCTTGAAAGAGAGAGGATTTTGAACGAGGGGGTTTCGTCATCTGTTCTGCCAGAAAGCTCCCCTACTGCGCCTTCATTTTGTGTCTGTTGTGACGTTTGTTTTTCATTTTCTATTGGATTTGGAGGATGAGGATGGCCACCTACCAGCTTGTGCACAGTAGGAAGTGGAAGTCTTCACAAAGGAAAGGAGAAGACACGATAAACAAAGACTCACACAAACACTCCACAGCAGATGTTTCAGACGACCACAGTGATACTGTCATCTAGGACAGAAACGGTTGTAATGAGATATGCTGACAGGAAACAGGCGTACAGAGATGAGGTTCTGATGGCAAAAAAGAAACCTTCATTTACCCAAAAGACGCAGACTTCCATTTGCGACAGGGATAACTTCGTCTACATGTAGGGGCAATAAGGGAGAGAGGAAGCTCTGAGACCTCGACAGGCAAAGAGGCGTGTCGTCTGCAACATAAAGAAAGAGAAGCAGGTTGAAGCGGTTTAAAAAGCACATTGCAAGGAAAAATATAGCATTGCATTATAGCGGTGATGCATGGACGATGGCATTTTTCTGAAGCAGCATGATTGAACTGTGTACCAGAGAGAGGTTCCATCGCCACGGTAACACCCACTGATCCATACGTTGCATTTGGCAGAAGGAGAGATTACTTTTGTCCACTGCTCGCAGCATTTGTATGCCTTCAAATCAGGGCCGGGAACTCACATATATTAACAAAACGAGCTGAATCAGCACAAAGTGCTCAGTGCCAGGTAAGGGAGGAGGAGGAGGAGGAGGAGGAGGAGGAGGAGGAGGAGGAGTTTAGACGAGATCAGAATGTTTCTGTGTAATGAGAGACGACGGAGGCTGCAGATATGAACAGGAAGGAAGCACGAGAAAATAATTACTTTCTGTTAGCTATCTTGTTCACGTTATGACCTTCTAAAATGATAGCATTGAACAGAACAGAAACACTCAGGTCAGATATGTATGTACTCTTTAAAGTAGAGACACTGCATACTGATATACACCTGAACATCAGCAGGAGAGGACTCTTTAAAGAAGAGACACTACATACTGATATACACCTGAACACCAGCAGGAGAGGACTCTTTAAAGTAGAGACACTACATACTGATATACACCTGAACATCAGCAGGAGAGCACTCTTTAAAGTAGAGACACTACATACTGATATACACCTGAACATCAGCAGGAGAGGACTCTTTAAAGTAGAGACACTACATACTGATATACACCTGAACATCAGCAGGAGAGGACTCTTTAAAGTAGAGACACTACATACTGATATACACCTGAACATCAGCAGGAGAGGACTCTTTAAAGTAGAGACACTACATACTGATATACACCTGAACATCAGCAGGAGAGGACTCTTTAAAGTAGAGACACTACATACTGATATACACCTGAACACCAGCAGGAGAGGATTCTTTAAAGTAGAGACACTACATACTGATATACACCTGAACACCAGCAGGAGAGGACTCTTTAAAATAGAGACACTGCATACTGATATACACCTGAACATCAGCAGGAAAGGACTCTTTAAAGTAGAGACACTACATACTGATATACACCTGAACATCAGCAGGAGAGAACTCTTTAAAGTAGAGACACTACATACTGATATACACCTGAACATCAGCAGGAGAGGACTCTTTAAAGTAGAGACACTACATACTGATATACACCTGAACATCAGCAGGAGAGGACTCTTTAAAGTAGAGACACTACATACTGATATACACCTGAACACCAGCAGGAGAGGACTCTTTAAAGTAGAGACACTACATACTGATATACACCTGAACATCAGCTGGAGAGGACTCTTTAAAGTAGAGACACTACATACTGATATACACCTGAACACCAGCAGGAGAGGACTCTTTAAAGTAGAGACACTACATACTGATATACACCTGAACATCAGCAGGAGAGGACTCTTTAAAGTAGAGACACTACATACTGATATACACCTGAACATCAGCTGGAGAGGACTCTTTAAAGTAGAGACACTACATACTGATATACACCTGAACACCAGCAGGAGAGGACTCTTTAAAGTAGAGACACTACATACTGATATACACCTGAACATCAGCAGGAGAGGACTCTTTAAAGTAGAGACACTACATACTGATATACACCTGAACACCAGCAGGAGAGGACTCTTTAAAGTAGAGACACTACATACTGATATACACCTGAACATTAGCTGGAGAGGACTCTTTAAAGTAGAGACACTACATACTGATATACACCTGAACACCAGCAGGAGAGGACTTTTTAAAGTAGAGACACTACATACTGATATACACCTGATGATCAGCAGGTGAGGACTCTTTAAAGTAGAGACACTACATACTGATATACACCTGAACATCAGCAGGAGAGGACTCTTTAAAGTAGAGACACTACATACTGATATACACCTGAACATCAGCAGGAGAGGACTCTTTAAAGTAGAGACACTACATACTGATATACACCTGAACATCAGCTGGAGAGGACTCTTTAAAGTAGAGACACTACATACTGATATACACCTGAACACCAGCAGGAGAGGACTCTTTAAAGTAGAGACACTACATACTGATATACACCTGAACATCAGCAGGAGAGGACTCTTTAAAGTAGAGACACTACATACTGATATACACCTGAACACCAGCAGGAGAGGACTCTTTAAAGTAGAGACACTACATACTGATATACACCTGAACATTAGCTGGAGAGGACTCTTTAAAGTAGAGACACTACATACTGATATACACCTGAACACCAGCAGGAGAGGACTTTTTAAAGTAGAGACACTACATACTGATATACACCTGAACATCAGCAGGAGAGGACTCTTTAAAGTAGAGACACTACATACTGATATACACCTGAACATCAGCTGGAGAGGACTCTTTAAAGTAGAGACACTACATACTGATATACACCTGAACACCAGCAGGAGAGGACTCTTTAAAGTAGAGACACTACATACTGATATACACCTGAACACCAGCAGGAGAGGACTCTTTAAATTAGAGACACTACATACTGATATACACCTGAACATCAGCAGGAGAGGACTCTTTAAAGTAGAGACACTACATACTGATATACACCTGAACATCAGCTGGAGAGGACTCTTTAAAGTAGAGACACTACATACTGATATACACCTGAACACCAGCAGGAGAGGACTCTTTAAAGTAGAGACACTACATACTGATATACACCTGAACATCAGCTGGAGAGGACTCTTTAAAGTAGAGACACTACATACTGATATACACCTGAACACCAGCAGGAGAGGACTCTTTAAAGTAGAGACACTACATACTGATATACACCTGAACATCAGCAGGAGAGGACTCTTTAAAGTAGAGACACTACATACTGATATGAACCTACAAATAACCATAAAAGGACTACTTTAAAAATAGGCATCTTGCATAAAGAATTGTTCCCTGTTGGAATATTTCAGTGCTCAGATTATGTTGCTGAATTTTTTTTTTTACACGCAATTTATAATCTGAGGTGGGAGTAGTGGAGTACAAATATGTTGTGACTGTACTTATGTACATTTTTCTGGTATCAGTACTTTACTCCACTACTTATTTTTCTGATGACTTTTTACTTTGAATTCTTACATGTTGAACCCAAATACCTGTACTTTCTACTTCTTACATGTTGAACTCAAATACCTGTACTTTCTACTTCTTACATGTTGAACCCAAATACCTGTACTTTCTACTTCTTACATGTTGAACTCAAATACCTGTACTTTCTACTTCTTACATGTTGAACCCAAATACCTGTACTTTCTACTTCTTACATGTTGAACCCAAATACCTGTACTTTCTACTTCTTACATGTTGAACTCAAATACCTGTACTTTCTACTTCTCACATGTTGAACCCAAATACCTGTACTTTCTACTTCTTACTTGTTGAACACAAATACCTGTACTTTCTACTTCTTACATGTTGAACTCAAATACCTGTACTTTCTACTTCTTACTTGTTGAACACAAATACCTGTACTTTCTACTTCTTACATGTTGAACCCAAATACCTGTACTTTCTACTTCTTACATGTTGAACTCAAATACCTGAACTTTCTACTTCTTACATGTTGAACCCAAATACCTGTACTTTCTACTTCTTACTTGTTGAACACAAATACCTGTACTTTCTACTTCTTACTTGTTGAACACAAATACCTGTACTTTCTACTTCTTACATGTTGAACTCAAATACCTGTACTTTCTACTTCTTACTTGTTGAACACAAATACCTGTACTTTCTACTTCTTACATGTTGAACCCAAATACCTGTACTTTCTACTTCTTACATGTTGAACTCAAATACCTGTACTTTCTACTTCTTACATGTTGAACCCAAATACCTGTACTTTCTACTTCTTACATGTTGAACCCAAATACCTGTACTTTCTACTTCTTACATGTTGAACTCAAATACCTGTACTTTTTACTTCTTACATTTTGAACCCAAATACCTGTACTTTCTACTTCTTACATGTTGAACACAAATACCTGTACTTTCTACTTCTTACATGTTGAACCCAAATACCTGTACTTTCTACTTCTTACATGTTGAACTCAAATACCTGTACTTTCTACTTCTCACATGTTGAACCCAAATACCTGTACTTTCTACTTCTTACTTGTTGAACACAAATACCTGTACTTTCTACTTCTTACATGTTGAACACAAATACCTGTACTTTCTACTTCTTACATGTTGAACACAAATACCTGTACTTTCTACTTCTTACATGTTGAACCCAAATACCTGTACTTTCTACTTCTTACATGTTGAACCCAAATACCTGTACTTTCTACTTCTTACATGTTGAACTCAAATACCTGTACTTTCTACTTCTTACATGTT
>JAPTMU010000049.1:355496-392996 GCA_028583405.1 Pogonophryne albipinna
AGTACAGGTATTTGTGTTCAACATGTAAGAAGTAGAAAGTACAGGTATTTGGGTTAAAACATGTAAGAAGTAGAAAGTACAGGTATTTGTGTTCAAAGTGTAAGAAGTAGAAAGTACAGGTATTTGTGTTCAAAGTGTAAGAAGTAGAAAGTACAGGTATTTGTGTTCAACATGTAAGAAGTAGAAAGTACAGGTATTTTTGTTCAACATGTAAGAAGTAGAAAGTACAGGTATTTGTGTTCAACATGTAAGAAGTAGAAAGTACAGGTATTTGGGTTCAACATGTAAGAAGTAGAAAGTACAGGTATTTGTGTTCAACATGTAAGAAGTAGAAAGTACAGGTATTTGTGTTCAACATGTAAGAAGTAGAAAGTACAGGTATTTGGGTTCAACATGTAAGAAGTAGAAGGTACAGGTATTTGAGTTCAACATGTAAGAAGTAGAAAGTACAGGTATTTGGGTTCAATATGTGAGAAGTAGAAAGTACAGGTATTTGTGTTCAACATGTAAGAAGTAGAAAGTACAGGTATTTGTGTTCAACATGTAAGAAGTAGAAAGTACAGGTATGTTGGGTTCAACATGTAGAGAAGTAGAAGGTACAGGTATTTGAGTTCAACATGTAAGAAGTAGAAAGTACAGGTATTTGGGTTCAATATGTGAGAAGTAGAAAGTACAGGTATTTGGGTTCAACATGTAGAAGTAGAAAGTACAGGTATTTGTGTTCTTCTTTAGAGAAGACCAGGAAATGATGGATACACGGATCGTGTTCAAATCAATAGGCACGCAATTGACTCTAAAGAATAATGATCACGCCACCAAACACACATTCAGACTAAAGGAACCAGCTGTTTGGGAAATGAGAGAAGTAGAAAGTACAGGTATTTGTGTTCAACATGTAAGAAGTAGAAAGTACAGGTATTTGGGTTCAACATGTAAGAAAGTAGAAAGTACAGGTATTTGGGTTCAACATGTAAGAAGTAGAAAGTACGGTATTTGGGTTCAACATGTAAGAAGTAGAAAGTACAGGTATTTGGGTTCACATGTAAGAAGTAGAAAGTACAGGTATTTGGGTTCAACATGTAAGAAGTAGAAAGTACAGGTATTTGTGTTCAAAATGTAAGAAGTAGAAAGTACAGGTATTTGTGTTCAAAGTGTAAGAAGTAGAAAGTACAGGTATTTGGGTTCAACATGTAAGAAGTAGAAAGTACAGGTATTTGTGTTCAACATGTAAGAAGTAGAAAGTACAGGTATTTGTGTTCAAAATGTAAGAAGTAGAAAGTACAGGTATGTGTGTTCAACGTGTAAGAAGTAGAAAGTACAGGTATTTGTGTTAGAAATGTAAGAAGTAGAAAGTACAGGTATTTGGGTTCAACATGTAAGAAGTAGAAAGTACAGGTATTTGTGTTCAACATGTAAGAAGTAGAAAGTACAGGTATTTGGGTTAAACATGTAAGAAGTAGAAAGTACAGGTATTTGTGTTCAAAGTGTAAGAAGTAGAAAGTACAGGTATTTGTGTTCAAAGTGTAAGAAGTAGAAAGTACAGGTATTTGTGTTCAACATGTAAGAAGTAGAAAGTACAGGTATTTTGTTCAACATGTAAGAAGTAGAAAGTACAGGTATTTGTGTTCAACATGTAAGAAGTAGAAAGTACAGGTATTTGGGTTCAACATGTAAGAAGTAGAAAGTACAGGTATTTGTGTTCAACATGTAAGAAGTAGAAAAGTACAGGTATTTGTGTTCAACATGTAAGAAGTAGAAAGTACAGGTATTTGGGTTCAACATGTAAGAAGTAGAAGGTACAGGTATTTGAGTTCAACATGTAAGAAGTAGAAAGTACAGGTATTTGGGTTCAATATGTGAGAAGTAGAAAGTACAGGTATTTGTGTTCAACATGTAAGAAGTAGAAAGTACAGGTATTTGTGTTCAACATGTAAGAAGTAGAAAGTACAGGTATTTGGGTTCAACATGTAAGAAGTAGAAGGTACAGGTATTTGAGTTCAACATGTAAAAAGTAGAAAGTACAGGTATTTGGGTTCAATATGTGAGAAGTAGAAAGTACAGGTATTTGGGTTCAACATGTAAGAAGTAGAAAGTACAGGTATTTGTGTTCAACATGTAAGAAGTAGAAAGTACAGGTATTTGTGTTAGAAATGTAAGAAGTAGAAAGTACAGGTATTTGGGTTCAACATGTAAGAAGTAGAAAGTACAGGTATTTGTGTTCAACATGTAAGAAGTAGAAAGTACAGGTATTTGGGTTAAACATGTAAGAAGTAGAAAGTACAGGTATTTGTGTTCAAAGTGTAAGAAGTAGAAAGTACAGGTATTTGTGTTCAAAGTGTAAGAAGTAGAAAGTACAGGTATTTGTGTTCAACATGTAAGAAGTAGAAAGTACAGGTATTTTTGTTCAACATGTAAGAAGTAGAAAGTACAGGTATTTGTGTTCAACATGTAAGAAGTAGAAAGTACAGGTATTTGGGTTCAACATGTAAGAAGTAGAAAGTACAGGTATTTGTGTTCAACATGTAAGAAGTAGAAAGTACAGGTATTTGTGTTCAACATGTAAGAAGTAGAAAGTACAGGTATTTGGGTTCAACATGTAAGAAGTAGAAAGGTACAGGTATTTGAGTTCAACATGTAAGAAGTAGAAAGTACAGGTATTTGGGTTCAATATGTGAGAAGTAGAAAGTACAGGTATTTGTGTTCAACATGTAAGAAGTAGAAAGTACAGGTATTTGTGTTCAACATGTAAGAAGTAGAAAGTACAGGTATTTGGGTTCAACATGTAAGAAGTAGAAGGTACAGGTATTTGAGTTCAACATGTAAGAAGTAGAAAGTACAGGTATTTGGGTTCAATATGTGAGAAGTAGAAAGTACAGGTATTTGGGTTCAACATGTAAGAAGTAGAAAGTACAGGTATTTGTGTTCAACATGTAAGAAGTAGAAAGTACAGGTATTTGTGTTCAAAGTGTAAGAAGTAGAAAGTACAGGTATTTGGGTTCAACATGTAAGAAGTAGAAAGTACAGGTATTTGTGTTTAAAATATAAGAAGTAGAAAGTACAGGTATTTGTGTTCAAAATGTAAGAAGTAGAAAGTACAGGTATTTGTGTTCAACATGTAAGAAGTAGAAAGTACAGGTATTTGTGTTCAAAATGTAAGAAGTAGAAAGTACAGGTATTTGTGTTCAAAGTGTAAGAAGTAGAAAGTACAGGTATTTGGGTTCAACATGTAAGAAGTAGAAAGTACAGGTATTTGTGTTCAACATGTAAGAAGTAGAAAGTACAGGTATTTGTGTTCAAAATGTAAGAAGTAGAAAGTACAGGTATTTGAGTTCAACATGTAAGAAGTAGAAAGTACAGGTATTTGTGTTCAAAATATAAGAAGTAGAAAGTACAGGTATTTGGGTTCAACATGTAAGAAGTAGAAAGTACAGGTATTTGAGTTCAACATGTAAGAAGTAGAAAGTACAGGTATTTGAGTTCAACATGTAAGAAGTAGAAAGTCCAGGTATTTGTGTTCAAAATGTAAGAAGTAGAAAGTACAGGTATTTGTTTTCAACATGTAAGAAGTAGAAAGTACAGGTATTTGTGTTCAACATGTAAGAAGTAGAAAGTACAGGTATTTGTGTTCAACATGTGAGAAGTAGAAAGTACAGGTATTTGAGTTCAAAGTGTAAGAAGTAGAAAGTACAGGTATTTGGGTTCAACATGTAAGAAGTAGAAAGTACAGGTATTTGGGTTCAACATGTAAGAAGTAGAAAGTACAGGTATTTGTGTTCAAAGTGTAAGAAGTAGAAAGTACAGGTATTTGGGTTCAACATGTAAGAAGTAGAAAGTACAGGTATTAGTGTTTAAAATGTAAGAAGTAGAAAGTACAGGTATTTGTGTTCAACATGTAAGAAGTAGAAAGTACAGGTATTTGTGTTCAAAATGTAAGAAGTAGAAAGTACAGGTATTTGTGTTCAACATGTAAGAAGTAGAAAGTACAGGTATTTGGGTTCAACATGTAAGAAGTAGAAAGTACAGGTATTTGTGTTCAAAATGTAAGAAGTAGAAAGTACAGGTATTTGTGTTCAACATGTAAGAAGTAGAAAGTACAGGTATTTGTGTTCAAAATGTAAGAAGTAGAAAGTACAGGTATTTGTGTTCAACATGTAAGAAGTAGAAAGTACAGGTATGTGTGTTCAACATGTAAGAAGTAGAAAGTACAGGTATTTGTGTTCAAAATGTAAGAAGTAGAAAGTACAGGTATTTGTGTTCAACATGTAAGAAGTAGAAAGTACAGGTATGTGTGTTCAACATGTAAGAAGTAGAAAGTACAGGTATTTGTGTTCAACATGTAAGAAGTAGAATGTACAGGTATTTGTGTTCAACATGTAAGAAGTAGAAAGTACAGGTATTTGTGTTCAAAATGTAAGAAGTAGAAAGTACAGGTATTTGTGTTCAAAGTGTAAGAAGTAGAAAGTACAGGTATTTGGGTTCAACATGTAAGAAGTAGAAAGTACAGGTATTTGTGTTCAACATGTAAGAAGTAGAAAGTACAGGTATTTGTGTTCAAAATGTAAGAAGTAGAAAGTACAGGTATGTGTGTTCAACGTGTAAGAAGTAGAAAGTACAGGTATTTGTGTTAGAAATGTAAGAAGTAGAAAGTACAGGTATTTGGGTTCAACATGTAAGAAGTAGAAAGTACAGGTATTTGTGTTCAACATGTAAGAAGTAGAAAGTACAGGTATTTGGGTTAAACATGTAAGAAGTAGAAAGTACAGGTATTTGTGTTCAAAGTGTAAGAAGTAGAAAGTACAGGTATTTGTGTTCAAAGTGTAAGAAGTAGAAAGTACAGGTATTTGTGTTCAACATGTAAGAAGTAGAAAGTACAGGTATTTTTGTTCAACATGTAAGAAGTAGAAAGTACAGGTATTTGTGTTCAACATGTAAGAAGTAGAAAGTACAGGTATTTGGGTTCAACATGTAAGAAGTAGAAAGTACAGGTATTTGTGTTCAACATGTAAGAAGTAGAAAGTACAGGTATTTGTGTTCAACATGTAAGAAGTAGAAAGTACAGGTATTTGGGTTCAACATGTAAGAAGTAGAAGGTACAGGTATTTGAGTTCAACATGTAAGAAGTAGAAAGTACAGGTATTTGGGTTCAATATGTGAGAAGTAGAAAGTACAGGTATTTGGGTTCAACATGTAAGAAGTAGAAAGTACAGGTATTTGTGTTCAACATGTAAGAAGTAGAAAGTACAGGTATTTGGGTTCAACATGTAAGAAGTAGAAGGTACAGGTATTTGAGTTCAACATGTAAGAAGTAGAAAGTACAGGTATTTGGGTTCAATATGTGAGAAGTAGAAAGTACAGGTATTTGGGTTCAACATGTAAGAAGTAGAAAGTACAGGTATTTGTGTTCTTCTTTAGAGAAGACCAGGAAATGATGGATACACGGATCGTGTTCAAATCAATAGGCACGCAATGACTCTAAAGAATAATGATCACGCCACCAAACACACATTCAGACTAAAGGAACCAGCTGTTTGGGAAATGAGAGAAGTAGAAAGTACAGGTATTTGTGTTCAACATGTAAGAAGTAGAAAGTACAGGTATTTGGGTTCAACATGTAAGAAGTAGAAAGTACAGGTATTTGGGTTCAACATGTAAGAAGTAGAAAGTACAGGTATTTGGGTTCAACATGTAAGAAGTAGAAAGTACAGGTATTTGGGTTCAACATGTAAGAAGTAGAAAGTACAGGTATTTGGGTTCAACATGTAAGAAGTAGAAAGTACAGGTATTTGTGTTCAAAATGTAAGAAGTAGAAAGTACAGGTATTTGTGTTCAAAGTGTAAGAAGTAGAAAGTACAGGTATTTGGGTTCAACATGTAAGAAGTAGAAAGTACAGGTATTTGTGTTCAACATGTAAGAAGTAGAAAGTACAGGTATTTGTGTTCAAAATGTAAGAAGTAGAAAGTACAGGTATGTGTGTTCAACGTGTAAGAAGTAGAAAGTACAGGTATTTGTGTTAGAAATGTAAGAAGTAGAAAGTACAGGTATTTGGGTTCAACATGTAAGAAGTAGAAAGTACAGGTATTTGTGTTCAACATGTAAGAAGTAGAAAGTACAGGTATTTGGGTTAAACATGTAAGAAGTAGAAAGTACAGGTATTTGTGTTCAAAGTGTAAGAAGTAGAAAGTACAGGTATTTGTGTTCAAAGTGTAAGAAGTAGAAAGTACAGGTATTTGTGTTCAACATGTAAGAAGTAGAAAGTACAGGTATTTTTGTTCAACATGTAAGAAGTAGAAAGTACAGGTATTTGTGTTCAACATGTAAGAAGTAGAAAGTACAGGTATTTGGGTTCAACATGTAAGAAGTAGAAAGTACAGGTATTTGTGTTCAACATGTAAGAAGTAGAAAGTACAGGTATTTGTGTTCAACATGTAAGAAGTAGAAAGTACAGGTATTTGGGTTCAACATGTAAGAAGTAGAAGGTACAGGTATTTGAGTTCAACATGTAAGAAGTAGAAAGTACAGGTATTTGGGTTCAATATGTGAGAAGTAGAAAGTACAGGTATTTGTGTTCAACATGTAAGAAGTAGAAAGTACAGGTATTTGTGTTCAACATGTAAGAAGTAGAAAGTACAGGTATTTGGGTTCAACATGTAAGAAATAGAAGGTACAGGTATTTGAGTTCAACATGTAAAAAGTAGAAAGTACAGGTATTTGGGTTCAATATGTGAGAAGTAGAAAGTACAGGTATTTGGGTTCAACATGTAAGAAGTAGAAAGTACAGGTATTTGTGTTCAACATGTAAGAAGTAGAAAGTACAGGTATTTGTGTTAGAAATGTAAGAAGTAGAAAGTACAGGTATTTGGGTTCAACATGTAAGAAGTAGAAAGTACAGGTATTTGTGTTCAACATGTAAGAAGTAGAAAGTACAGGTATTTGGGTTAAACATGTAAGAAGTAGAAAGTACAGGTATTTGTGTTCAAAGTGTAAGAAGTAGAAAGTACAGGTATTTGTGTTCAAAGTGTAAGAAGTAGAAAGTACAGGTATTTGTGTTCAACATGTAAGAAGTAGAAAGTACAGGTATTTTTGTTCAACATGTAAGAAGTAGAAAGTACAGGTATTTGTGTTCAACATGTAAGAAGTAGAAAGTACAGGTATTTGGGTTCAACATGTAAGAAGTAGAAAGTACAGGTATTTGTGTTCAACATGTAAGAAGTAGAAAGTACAGGTATTTGTGTTCAACATGTAAGAAGTAGAAAGTACAGGTATTTGGGTTCAACATGTAAGAAGTAGAAGGTACAGGTATTTGAGTTCAACATGTAAGAAGTAGAAAGTACAGGTATTTGGGTTCAATATGTGAGAAGTAGAAAGTACAGGTATTTGTGTTCAACATGTAAGAAGTAGAAAGTACAGGTATTTGTGTTCAACATGTAAGAAGTAGAAAGTACAGGTATTTGGGTTCAACATGTAAGAAGTAGAAGGTACAGGTATTTGAGTTCAACATGTAAAAAGTAGAAAGTACAGGTATTTGGGTTCAATATGTGAGAAGTAGAAAGTACAGGTATTTGGGTTCAACATGTAAGAAGTAGAAAGTACAGGTATTTGTGTTCAACATGTAAGAAGTAGAAAGTACAGGTATTTGTGTTCAACATGTAAGAAGTAGAAAGTACAGGTATTTGTGTTCTTCTTTAGAGAAGACCAGGAAATGATGGATACACGGATCGTGTTCAAATCAATAGGCACGCAATGACTCTAAAGAATAATGATCACGCCACCAAACACACATTCAGACTAAAGGAACCAGCTGTTTGGGAAATGAGAGAAGTAGAAAGTACAGGTATTTGTGTTCAACATGTAAGAAGTAGAAAGTACAGGTATTTGTGTTCAACATGTAAGAAGTAGAAAGTACAGGTATTTGTGTTCAACATGTAAGAAGTAGAAAGTACAGGTATTTGTGTTCAACATGTAAGAAGTAGAAAGTAGGCTGGATCCCAACCCCAGCAGTCCACATGTCGATGTGTCCTTAGGCAAGATACTTAACCCTGATGAGTGTGCGAATGAGTGTGTGAATGTGTGTGTGAATGTAATAACCTCCCTCTTTAAGGCAGCCTCTGTCTCTGTATCAATGTGTGTGAATGGGTGAATGCTGACTTGTATATTTAAAGCAAAGACAATTGCTATTTAAATGCCTAACCATAAAAGTATTAATTATTCCTCCCAAACTGCAGAATGTTGTGTGTTACGGCTATAGGTTTAGGTCTATTGCATTAAAAATACATTATTTCGCCAAATCCACCTGGATTAATGTCGTTTATATCACCACATTTCTCCACTTTCCGAAAGTATCTTTAAATGTTCCCACTTTGGGAAAATGTTCCAACTCTCTTTTCAACTTTTACTTAACTTTTAAAAAATGTTTTCACTTTCCGAACACTTTTCCAATTATTGTTCACTTTTCAAAAATGTCAGAGCTTTCCATAAAGATTTTTACTTTTCAAGCTAAGAAAGTCCCTGAAAATTGTTTTTAGAATTGTCCTCACTTTCCAAAACGTCCCTTCTTTCAGAAATATGTCCTCTCTTTCCCGAACATGCAGCCTCTGCCTCAGCATGAAAGTGTGTGAATGGGAAAATGCTGACTTGTATATTTAGAGAGGTCACAAAGACTGGATAATTGATATATAAATGCAGTTTGTTTACCATTAGTTTTATACAAATGTACATTGTGGTGCGGCCACGATGTCTGGTGTCAAGGTGAACATGGAGGCCTTCCAAAAACACACACACATACACACACATACACACACACACACACACACGTACAGTTTAATACCAAAATAAACCCCTCTTTCGCTCATGTATGACTTGAGTGTGTGTTAGTTATTAGAGAGAGGTTGACTCGAAATGTTCTTAGGTGTTCTTAGATCGTGAAATACAGTCAGTGTGTGTGTGTGTGTGTGTGTGTGTGTGTGTGTGTGTGTGTGTGTGTGTGTGTGAGTGTGTTTGTGTGTGTGTGTGTGTGTGTGTGTGTGTGTGTGTGTGTGTGAGTGTGTGTGTGTGTGTGTGTGTGTGTGTGTGTGAGTGTGTGTGTGTGTGTGTGTGTGTGTGTGTGTGTGTGTGTGTGTGTGTGTGTGTGTGTGTGTGTGTGTGTGTGTGTGTGTGTGTGTGTGTGTGTGAGAGAGAGGTGTTTGGTGGGGGGGGGGTCAGGTGTTTCAGTTTATTCCAGGAAGCTTGAGGAGGACGTGGTGTGCAGAGTGTGTATTTATATCCATGAATCTCCAGCTGTGGTGCCTCAGTGTGAAAACACACTCAGACGTCTGGTGTGGAAACAGAGACTGGAGCACACTGAGGCAGCCAGGACACACACACACACGCACAAACACACATGTACGCACACACGCACGCGCGCGCACACACACACACACACACACACACACACACACACACACACACAAACACGTGTCAGTGTGAGACTCCCTCTCTCCATTTTCTCTGTAATTCCATGAGGGGGAGTAAAGGAGCAAACACTAAAGAGAGCAGACATTAAACTGAGAGTAAAACACAAATTATACATCAAATATTCTAATAATTAACACCTTATTGTTGTGGATTTTTCTGGGTATTTTTATAGAATTTTCTTGTATTTTTAAATATTTGTATTGTGTTTTTTATTAGCCCTATAACCATATCATTTCTTAAAATACTAAATAAATAATCACAAAAATATGCCCAAATTAGTTTTGCTGCTTTTATTGTTATTTGCATTTCATATTGTTGTGCCTGCCCTGTAACCATAAACCCAACAGAATTATGATGAACTTCCACTTTTTGACTCAAGGAATAAGTGATTAAAATTGGTGTCAAAAGTCATAAATCAATGTGATTTCTGACATAACTCTTCACTAGTTATGACTTTATGATTCCACACAATTGTTTAATATGATAAAACCTTACTTAACCTAAAATATGCATCTTAATTGAAAACTTCACGCACTTTAACGCGAAAATGAGTCCGGTCACCTGTTGAGTTAATTTGAACATTTTAAGGGGTTTTAAGTTTTTGTTGAGTGTTTAAATGTATACATTTGAACTGAAAGCAGATGCAATAAACAGCAGGTTTACTGCATAGCATAACATCATTCAGAATGACACATGCTTAGCTCAACCTCCAGGGCTCGACTTACGATTCCTCTGGTTTCCTCCACTAACACAATAGATTCATAATGTACCATACAAACATGTGTTTATGTTTAGCAGCTGGAGCCTGAGGGGCAGCAGCTTCATGGTGTAGTGCTGCCCCCTGGTGGAGAGAGAGGGAAACATCTCATAGCTAAGTAGAAGTACTCAGATCTTGTACTTGAGTAAAAGTAGAAGTACTCAGATCTTGTACTTGAGTAAAAGTAGAAGTACTCAGGTTGTGTACTTGAGTAAAAGTAGAAGTACTCAGATCTTGTACTTGAGTAAAAGTAGAAGTACTCAGATCTTGTACTTGAGTAAAAGTAGAAGTACTCAGATCTTGTACTTGAGTAAAAGTAGAAGTACTCAGGTTGTGTACTTGAGTAAAAGTAGAAGTACTCAGATCTTGTACTTGAGTAAAAGTAGAAGTACTCAGATCTTGTACTTGAGTAAAAGTAGAAGTACTCAGATCTTGTACTTGAGTAAAAGTAGAAGTACTCAGGTTGTGTACTTGAGTAAAAGTAGAAGTACTCAGATCTTGTACTTGAGTAAAAGTAGAAGTACTCAGATCTTGTACTTGAGTAAAAGTAGAAGTACTCACATCTTGTACTTGAGTAACAGTAGAAGTACTCAGGTTGTGTACTTGAGTAAAAGTAGAAGTACTAAGATCTTGTACTTGAGTAAAAGTAGAAGTACTCAGATCTTGTACTTGAGTAAAAGTAGAAGTACTCACATCTTGTACTTGAGTAAAAGTAGAAGTACTCAGATCTTGTACTTGAGTAAAAGTAGAAGTACTCAGATCTTGTACTTGAGTAAAAGTAGAAGTACTCAGATCTTGTACTTGAGTAAAAGTAGAAGTACTCAGATCTTGTACTTGAGTAAAAGTTGAAGTACTCAGATCTTGTCCTTGAGTAACAGAAGTACTCAGATCTTGTACTTGAGTAAAAGTAGAAGGACTCAGATCTTGTACTTGAGTAAAAGTAGAAGTACTCAGATCTTGTACTTGAGTAAAAGTAGAAGTACTCAGATCTTGTCCTTGAGTAACAGAAGTACTCAGATCTTGTACTTGAGTAAAAGTAGAAGGACTCAGATCTTGTACTTGAGTAAAAGTAGAAGTACTCAGGTCTTGTACTTGAGTAAAAGTAGAAGTACTGCAGGTCTTGTACTTGAGTAAAAGTAGAAGTACTCAGATCTTGTACTTGAGTAAAAGTAGAA
Organism: Pogonophryne albipinna; assembly: GCA_028583405.1. Taxonomy (NCBI): domain Eukaryota; kingdom Metazoa; phylum Chordata; class Actinopteri; order Perciformes; family Artedidraconidae; genus Pogonophryne; species Pogonophryne albipinna. The sequence goes on from JAPTMU010000049.1 coordinate 366,879, forward strand.
GTACCAGAGTGTAGGAATACTCTGTTTCAGTAAAAGTCCTGCATTCAAAATGTTCCTCAAGTGAAAGTAGAAAAGTATTCTCATCAAAATATAGTGAAAGACAGTGAAAGTAGTCGTTGTGCAGATTGGTCCATTTCAGAATAATATATATGATATGTTTTATAATGATTGATCATGAAAGTGTTCTCAAAGCTGGTAAAGGTGCAGCTAGTTTGAATGACTTTGTAGACTGCAGGGTAGCTGGTGAATTTACTCCAGGTGGAACTAAAGTCTGATTTAACACTTGGTTATATTTCACATCATTCATCCAGATCTGTGAAGTAACTAAATGTATTAAATACATGTAGTGGAGTAAAAGTACACCATTTACCTCTGAACTGTAGAGTAGAAGTACACAGTAGCACACATTAGAAATACTCAAGTAAAGTACAAGAACCTCAAAATCGTACTGAAGTACAGTACAGTGCGTAGTTACTTTACACCACTGCTTTGGATGAAAAAGGAAAGATGACCTGAAATTGAAATACTATTCTAAAGTAAATCTTATTCTCACTGAAAGCAGACTTGTGCTCTAATGGTCAACTATTGTGAGTGGATCATTAACATGAGAGACAACTGGAGGTTATGTGACACGAGAGGAAGAGAGGCAGTAAATATGGCCAGATACGTTTACAAGCCGTGTTTTATGACTGTTAAGGGAAATCCAATTAAGAGCTGCTGAGAAAACCCCCTGAGGAGATAACTCACGCGCCACACAGTGCAGGTGGTGTTGCCTGACTTACCTGATGTAACATGTAACAGAAGGTCGTAGTGTGTGTGTTGAGTTGAACATGTGCAGGTTAACCTTTTGCTTCTCCTCCTCCGACACACAGACTTTGATCTTCCTGTCCTCTGACCTTCCTCTGCATGGGGTAAAACAACTTTATCAGTAAAAGTCCTGCATGCTAAATGTTACTCAAGTAAAAGTAAAGCATTAACATAACAATATAGTTTAAGTACCAAAAGTAAAAGTACTCATTATGCCGAATGGCCCATTTAGACACCGTACATTTTACATGACTGTATTCATATTATTGATGCATTTATGTGTTCATCACTTTGTTAACCTGGCCATCATGGGATTATTCAAAATGACTTTATATACTATGGGTCTCTTAACCTACATGTATTATATACTTTGTATAAATAACCTAAATCTGCAAAGTAACTAAATATGAACATTTGTAGTGGAGTAAAAATTAGAAAGTAGCAGAACGGGAAAATACCAGAGGTGTTACATAACTAAGTATATTTACTCAAGTACTGTACTTCAGTACAATTTTGAGGTACTTGTACTTTACTTGAGTATTTCCATGTTATGCTACTTTGTACTTCTACTCCACTACAGTTCAGAGGTAACAGAGTATTCCTACACTCCGGTACTTTTTACTCAAGTATGCTACAAGATCTTAGTACTTCTACTTTAACTCAAGTACAAGATCTGAGTACTTCTACTTTAACTCAAGTACAATATCTGAGTACTTCTACTTTTACTCAAGTACAAGATCTGAGTACTTCTACTTTTACTCAAGTACAAGATCTGAGTACTAGTAATGCTCAGAAACTACACAGAGTCAGTTTAATGCTAGAGAGACACCTGTTCTATTGATTTATCATCGTTAATGTTCTCAGTGGCCACGTGATTGAGCTCGCGCAGCTGATTTGCCGCCCCTGGCTCCTTCCTGTCCAATCACAGTGCTCTGTTTCCATGTTATGCAATCGGCCAGGGGGGGGTGGATTAAAAGCAATGCTGCTGGTCGGATTTCTCTTTCCAGGCAGAGAGGAGCAAGTTGCGAGAGGGTGAGATGATTTCTGTTTCTATACGAGAGGAATAATGCTGACACAGACACACACACACGCAACCACTGTCACGCACACACGCACACACACAGCTTAAAGTGTGATATTATGAATATGTTTGAGTTCATGGAAATTGTCCCCTCAATCGGTCAACTGTCAAATCCCTCCGTGCTTCTGATTGGTTAATACCGGAGTATGGTCCACACTGAGGGGTCTGGTTGGTTGGCAGGACAACAGACCCCGCCCCTCTCTATTCGGGGTCATCAAACTGTCGAACAGATTGAGACCGAGAGTCATGATTACAGTGCACTTTCTGATCCACTCATTCTGATTCATTCATTGTGTTGGACCTGATAATGATACTGTTTCTATGCTGAGTATATACAGACACACTTTGTATGCTATATAACCTCAGTAATACATTCAAAAATGCTCAATTTGATGCAAAAATACTGCTCTATAAGACATCTAGCACCAATGATGACATTTAAAAAAAGTACATTTACTCAAGCACTGTATCTAACCATAACCTAACAGAGTTGGGAAAAGTACTCAGATCTCGTACTTGAGTAAAAGTAGAAGTACTCAGATCTTGTACTTGAGTAAAAGTAGAAGTACTCTATTGTACTGTAACAGAGTATTCCTACACTCTGGTACTTGAGTACTTCTACTTTTACTCAAGTACAAGATCTGAGTACTTCTACTTTTACTCGTTACAGTAAAAGTCTTGTATTCAAAATGTTAGTCAAGTAAAAGTAGGAAAGTATGTCCTCTGAATGCTCAGTCTTTACAAATCTGCCCTAATCCACAGAGCTTCATCATCAGTCAATGCTAACACATGCACATGCAAACAGACGCTCGTAACTAAATACATTTACTCGAGTACTGTACTTATCCTAATGTTATCTAAAGGTACTTGACTTGAGTATTTTCATTTTATGCTACTTCATACTTCTAATCCACTACAATGTGGTATAAAATATTTAACTTTTTACTCCATTTGTTTGACTAGTTACTTTGCAAGGTCATATTATTGATACAAAAATTATTAAATTAAATGGTTTTTGTTATGGATATACCTGGTAGTATAACAAGAGTACTACACTGTGATATTAATACTTCTTAAATGAAAGATTGAGTACTTCTTCCACCACTACCCTACATATCTCACACGGCACTGTAACTTTTAATGACTGTTTTTAAATGCCATTTTGTCTTTCATTTTTGTAAAGCACTTTGAATTGCCTTGTGTTGAAAGGACTATAAATAAACTTGCCTTGCCCTCACTTGCAATATGAAATGTGTATTTGTTCTCTCATAATCCATGTACTCTGACTGCTCGTACTAATTACAAACGTATTTTCTGATGGTGTTTCCGCCTCTGCAGATCTCAGTGAGCTGTGAGGATGAAGATCGCAGTGATTGGTCAGAGTGTTTTTGGGCAGGAGGTTTACAAAGAGCTGAGGAAAGATGGACACACCATCGTAGGAGTCTTCACCATCCCCGACAAGGACGGGAAGGCCGACCCTCTGGGTGAGAAACCTCAAAACTGTCCGTCCTCTCAATGAAAACACACACCAGGAACTCAGGATGCTGCCAATTGAAATTTGGACTCGTCACACCGTCCCTTTTTATTACTTTGCTCCACTAAACAAACGATTCAGTAAAGCTCTCCTATCAATCTCTCATGGTCACTACGATTGATGACAGTGTTATCACTTGTGTGCTATCTTATCTAGCATCAGTTATATGGATATATTAGATTTGTTAGCACCGTTATGAATAGGGAAGGGCAGAACCAAATGTAATGTTGATTATGAGATAGAGCAACACATTTTAACCCTCTCATTGACATGTAAATATGCAATAAGAGGACATTTAATGCTGATGTTCATATCAGTATGTAGTGTCTCTACTTTAAAGAGTCCTCTCTTGCTGATGTTCAGGTGTATATCAGTATGTAGTGTCTCTACTTTAAAGAGTCCTCTCCTGCTGATGTTCAGGTGTATATCAGTATGTAGTGTCTCTACTTTAAAGAGTCCTCTCCTGCTGATGTTCAGGTGTATATCAGTATGTAGTGTCTCTACTTTAAAGAGTCCTCTCCTGCTGATGTTCAGGTGTATATCAGTATGTAGTGTCTCTACTTTAAAGAGTCCTCTCCTGCTGATGTTCAGGTGTATATCAGTATGTAGTGTCTCTACTTTAAAGAGTCCTCTCCTGCTGATGTTCAGGTGTATATCAGTATGTAGTGTCTCTACTTTAAAGAGTCCTCTCCTGCTGATGTTCAGGTGTATATCAGTATGTAGTGTCTCTACTTTAAAGAGTCCTCTCCTGCTGATGTTCAGGTGTATATCAGTATGTAGTGTCTCTACTTTAAAGAGTCCTCTCCTGCTGATGTTCAGGTGTATATCAGTACGTAGTGTCTCTACTTTAAAGAGTGCTCTCCTGCTGATGTTCAGGTGTATATCAGTACGTAGTGTCTCTACTTTAAAGAGTCCTCTCCTGCTGATGTTCAGGTGTATATCAGTATGTAGTGTCTCTACTTTAAAGAGTCCTCTCCTGCTGATGTTCAGGTGTATATCTGTATGTAGTGTCTCTACTTTAAAGAGTCCTCTCCTGCTGATGTTCAGGTGTATATCAGTATGTAGTGTCTCTACTTTAAAGAGTCCTCTCCTGCTGATGTTCAGGTGTATATCAGTATGTAGTGGCTCTACTTTAAAGAGTCCTCTCCTGCTGATGTTCAGGTTCATATCAGTATGTAGTGTCTCTACTTTAAAGAGTCCTCTCCTGCTGATGTTCAGGTGTATATCAGTATGTAGTGTCTCTACTTTAAAGAGTCCTCTCCTGCTGATGTTCAGGTGTATATCAGTATGTAGTGTCTCTACTTTAAAGAGTCCTCTCCTGCTGATGTTCAGGTGTATATCAGTATGTAGTGTCTCTACTTTAAAGAGTCCTCTCCTGCTGATGTTCAGGTGTATATCAGTATGTAGTGTCTCTACTTTAAAGAGTCCTCTCCTGCTGATGTTCAGGTGTATATCAGTATGTAGTGTCTCTACTTTAAAGAGTCCTCTCCTGCTGATGTTCAGGTGTATATCAGTATGTAGTGTCTCTACTTTAAAGAGTCCTCTCCTGCTGATGTTCAGGTATATATCAGTATATAGTGTCTCTACTTTAAAGAGTCCTCTCCTGCTGATGTTCAGGTGTATATCAGTATGTAGTGTCTCTACTTTAAAGAGTCCTCTCCTGCTGATGTTCAGGTATATATCAGTATATAGTGTCTCTACTTTAAAGAGTCCTCTCCTGCTGATGTTCAGGTGTATATCAGTATGTAGTGTCTCTACTTTAAAGAGTCCTCTCCTGCTGATGTTCAGGTGTATATCAGTATGTAGTGTCTCTACTTTAAAGAGTCCTCTCCTGCTGATGTTCAGGTGTATATCAGTATGTAGTGTCTCTACTTTAAAGAGTCCTCTCCTGCTGATGTTCAGGTGTATATCAGTATGTAGTGTCTCTACTTTAAAGAGTCCTCTCCTGCTGATGTTCAGGTGTATATCAGTATGTAGTGTCTCTACTTTAAAGAGTCCTCTCCTGCTGATGTTCAGGTGTATATCAGTATGTAGTGTCTCTACTTTAAAGAGTCCTCTCCTGCTGATGTTCAGGTGTATATCAGTATGTAGTGTCTCTACTTTAAAGAGTCCTCTCCTGCTGATGTTCAGGTGTATATCAGTATGTAGTGTCTCTACTTTAAAGAGTCCTCTCCTGCTGATGTTCAGGTGTATATCAGTATGTAGTGTCTCTACTTTAAAGAGTCCTCTCCTGCTGATGTTCAGGTGTATATCAGTATGTAGTGTCTCTACTTTAAAGAGTCCTCTCCTGCTGATGTTCAGGTGTATATCAGTATGTAGTGTCTCTACTTTAAAGAGTCCTCTCCTGCTGATGTTCAGGTGTATATCAGTATGTAGTGTCTCTACTTTAAAGAGTCCTCTCCTGCTGATGTTCAGGTGTATATCAGTATGTAGTGTCTCTACTTTAAAGAGTCCTCTCCTGCTGATGTTCAGGTGTATATCAGTATGTAGTGTCTCTACTTTAAAGAGTCCTCTCCTGCTGATGTTCAGGTGTATATCAGTATGTAGTGTCTCTACTTTAAAGAGTCCTCTCCTGCTGATGTTCAGGTGTATATCAGTATGTAGTGTCTCTACTTTAAAGAGTCCTCTCCTGCTGATGTTCAGGTGTATATCAGTATGTAGTGTCTCTACATGTCTCCATGCTCTAATGTTCAAAAAGCTCTTTATTTCTCTCATACTGTCTGTGCTGCAGCACCTCTTTTCACCCTCCGTCTGAAACCAGAGCCCAGTCTGCTCTGATTGGTTAGCTGGCCGGCTCTGTTGTGATTGGTCAACTGCTCTGAGATGTCCCGCCCCTTAGCCCATCACGTACAATGTGTTTTGAGCGCTAGCCGAGTGAAAACTAGGGACTAGGACTTAACCTTAATTGTCTCTTTAGCTTGATAAAAATCCGACCTAAACGTATCTCAAATATTTCTAAACGAGTTCCGTTTTCCTCACTTTGGAAATCTTTATAATAGTGGCATTTTACTTGTGTACAAAGTCCTATATTAGGCTTCTCTCGATGCGGTTTAAAATATAAACAAATGAATAAAAGCAGCGATGAAAGCAGTAAAAGCAGAAGAGAATACAAAGGCACTTCTCATGTTATTTTCCTGCAGATATTTAATTGCTCTTTTTACGGCACTGTTCGTGTACAGTTTTATTATTCTGCTGCTGGCTTTAGTGTATTTTTGTAACTGGCACAATAATTTCCTTCAGGATGAATAAAGTCTTATCTTAATCTTATCTTACTTGGCATTATTTGAGGGTCATTGTTTCCGTCACAGCGACGGAGGCGGAGAAGGATGGCGTTCCCGTCTTCTGTAAATCTTTATAATACTGTCATTTTACTCGTGTACAAAGACACTTCTCAGGCCTCTCTCGATGCAGTTTAAAATATAAACAAATAAATAAAAGCAGCGATGAAAGCAGTTTGATAATATTGTATTTGGATAAACTCACGCAAACAAACACACAACGTTTTTTTTTGGTCCATGTATATTTTGTTATTTGTCTTCACTTGTAAATTCACCTTACTGTCTTCTGAGTATCTGTGACCCTGTACTTGTATGCACTTGTCTTGTAACTCCTATATCACTAAATAAAAACAGAAGAGAAATAAAGAGAAAAGAAAACGGTAAAAGCAGCAAAGAGCATACAAAGGTATTAAACAACAGCAGATCAATATTACACACGTCAAGGAATTATTTTAGGGGTTTACATCACTGTCTCCTGCAGAGGTGGGAAGTAGTGGAGTACAAATACTTCGTTACTGTACTTAAGTACATTTTTCTGGTATCAGTACTTTACTCCACTACTTATTTTTCTGACGACTTTTTACTTTGACTTCTTACATGTTGAACACAAATACCTGTACTTTCTACTTCTTACATGTTGAACCCAAATACCTGTACTTTCTACTTCTTACATGTTGAACTCAAATACCTGTATTTTCTACTTCTTACATGTTGAACACAAATACCTGTACTTTCTACTTCTTACATGTTGAACCCAAATACCTGTACTTTCTACTTCTTACATGTTGAACCCAAATACCTGTACTTTCTACTTCTTACATTTTGAACACAAATACCTGTACTTTCTACTTCTTACATGTTGAACACAAATATCTGTACTTTCTACTTCTTACATGTTGAACACAAATACCTGTACTTTCTACTTCTTACATGTTGAACTCAAATACCTGTACTTTCTACTTCTTACATGTTGAACTCAAATACCTGTACTTTCTACTTCTTACATGTTGAACACAAATACCTGTACTTTCTACTTCTTACATGTTGAACACAAATACCTGTACTTTCTACTTCTTACATGTTGAACTCAAATACCTGTACTTTCTACTTCTTACATGTTGAACACAAATACTTGTACTTTCTACTTCTTACATGTTGAACCCAAATACCTGTACTTTCTACTGATTACATTTTGAACACAAATACCTGTACTTTCTACTTCTTACATGTTGAACCCAAATACCTGTACTTTCTACTTCTTACATTTTGAACACAAATACCTGTACTTTCTACTTCTTACATGTTGAACACAAATACCTGTACTTTCTACTTCTTACATGTTGAACACAAATACCTGTACTTTCTACTTCTTACATGTTGAACTCAAATACCTGTACTTTCTACTTCTTACAAGTTGAACACAAATACCTGTACTTTCTACTGATTACATTTTGAACACAAATACCTGTACTTTCTACTTCTTACATGTTGAACACAAATACCTGTACTTTCTACTTCTTACATGTTGAACACAAATACCTGTACTTTCTACTTCTTACATGTTGAACTCAAATACCTGTACTTTCTACTTCTTACAAGTTGAACACAAATACTTGTACTTTCTACTTCTTACATGTTGAACACAAATACCTGTACTTTCTACTGATTACATTTTGAACACAAATACCTGTACTTTCTACTTCTTACATGTTGAACCCAAATACCTGTACTTTCTACTTCTTACATTTTGAACACAAATACCTGTACTTTCTACTTCTTACATGTTGAACACAAATACCTGTACTTTCTACTTCTTACATGTTGAACACAAATACCTGTACTTTCTACTTCTTACATGTTGAACTCAAATACCTGTACTTTCTACTTCTTACAAGTTGAACACAAATACCTGTACTTTCTACTTCTTACATGTTGAACCCAAATACCTGTACTTTCTACTTCTTACATGTTGAACCCAAATACCTGTACTTTCTACTTCTTACATGTTGAACACAAATACCTGTACTTTCTACTTCTTACATGTTGAACTCAAATACCTGTACTTTCTACTTCTTACATGTTGAACCCAAATACCTGTACTTTCTACTTCTTACATGTTGAACACAAATACCTGTACTTTCTACTTCTTACATTTTGAACCCAAATACCTGTACTTTCTACTTCTTACATGTTGAACACAAATACCTGTACTTTCTACTTCTTACATGTTGAACACAAATACCTGTACTTTCTACTTCTTACATGTTGAACCCAAATACCTGTACTTTCTACTTCTTACATGTTGAACACACATACCTGTACTTTCTACTTCTCATATGTTGAACACAAATACCTGTACTTTCTACTTCTTACATGTTGAACCCAAATACCTGTACTTTCTACTTCTTACATGTTGAACTCAAATACCTGTATTTTCTACTTCTTACATGTTGAACACAAATACCTGTACTTTCTACTTCTTACATGTTGAACCCAAATACCTGTACTTTCTACTTCTTACATGTTGAACCCAAATACCTGTACTTTCTACTTCTTACATTTTGAACACAAATACCTGTACTTTCTACTTCTTACATGTTGAACCCAAATACCTGTACTTTCTACTTCTTACATGTTGAACCCAAATACCTGTACTTTCTACTTCTTACATGTTGAACACAAATACCTGTACTTTCTACTTCTTACATGTTGAACCCAAATACCTGTACTTTCTACTTCTTACATGTTGAACCCAAATACCTGTACTTTCTACTTCTTACATGTTGAACACAAATACCTGTACTTTCTACTTCTTACATGTTGAACCCAAATACCTGTACTTTCTACTTCTTACATGTTGAACCCAAATACCTGTACTTTCTACTTCTTACATGTTGAACACAAATACCTGTACTTTCTACTTCTTACATGTTGAACCCAAATACCTGTACTTTCTACTTCTTACATGTTGAACTCAAATACCTGTACTTTCTACTTCTTACATGTTGAACACAAATACCTGCACTTTCTACTTCTTACATGTTGAACTCAAATACCTGTACTTTCTACTTCTTACATGTTGAACACAAATACCTGTACTTTCTACTTCTTACATGTTGAACCCAAATACCTGTACTTTCTACTTCTTACATGTTGAACCCAAATACCTGTACTTTCTACTTCTTACATGTTGAACTCAAATACCTGTACTTTCTACTTCTTACATGTTGAACTCAAATACCTGTACTTTCTACTTCTTACATGTTGAACACAAATACCTGTACTTTCTACTTCTTACATGTTGAACCCAAATACCTGTACTTTCTACTTCTTACATGTTGAACCCAAATACCTGTACTTTCTACTTCTTACATGTTGAACCCAAATACCTGTACTTTCTACTTCTTACATGTTGAACACAAATATCTGTACTTTCTACTTCTTACATGTTGAACACAAATACCTGTACTTTCTACTTCTTACATGTTGAACACAAATACCTGTACTTTCTACTTCTTACATGTTGAACACAAATATCTGTACTTTCTACTTCTTACATGTTGAACACAAATACCTGTACTTTCTACTTCTTACATGTTGAACCCAAATACCTGTACTTTCTACTTCTTACATGTTGAACCCAAATACCTGTACTTTCTACTTCTTACATGTTGAACACAAATACCTGTACTTTCTACTTCTTACATGTTGAACCCAAATACCTGTACTTTCTACTTCTCTCATTTCCCAAACAGCTGGTTCCTTTAGTCTGTGTGTTTGGAGGCGTGATCATTATTCTTTCGAGTCATTGCGTGCCTATTGATTTGAACACGATCCGTGTATCCATCATTTCCTGGTCTTCTCTAAAGAAGAGGGACCAATGGAAACGTTGTCATGTTGCCGTTGTTCAGCATGGAAACATTCATTAGCTAACAATGACATTATTGTTCTATTAATATAAAGGGAGGTCAGGTACTCTTTAAAACAGCTGCTAGTTATGGGTACATTTCAAAGCCTCTTTACTTTGACTTGAGTAAAGAAGTTTAGTCAGTACTTCTACTTTCACCAGAGTATTTTTAAACGCGAGTATCTGTACTTCTACTTAAGTAAAGGATGTGTGTACTTTTGCCGTCTCTGTTTCCTCTCACAGCGACGGAGGCAGAGAAAGATGGCGTTCCCGTCTTTAAGTTCCCTCGCTGGCGGCTGAAGGGCCAGGCCCTCCCGGAGGTGGTGTCCCAGTACGAGGCGGTGGGAGCGGATCTGAACGTCCTGCCCTTCTGCTCCCAGTTCATCCCCATGGAGGTCATCGAGCGGCCGCAGCACGGCTCCATCATCTACCATCCCTCCCTGCTGCCCCGCCACCGGGGGGCCTCCGCCATCAACTGGTGAGTCAAGGGACAGGTTGCTGTGAGCAGGGTGGGGAGGGCAACTTAAAGGTCCCCTATTATACTGTTTTTTATCAATATATTACAGGTCTCAGATATATACAGAACCTGTCTCTGAAGTGTTTGGCTCCAAACACCAAACAGATCATTGCAGCATTACCCATAATCCCCTCTGTTTCAGCCCTGTTTCCAAAGTGCTGATTCTCTGTCTGTTACTTTAGATGAAAATAAGGAGCCCCTCCCCACGCCCCTCTGAGAGACATTTGGTTACAAAGAACTCAATGGAGCTCTAGGAGGGGATTCAGGTGATAAGGGGGGGGTTACCTTGGTTGGTGATTGGCTAATGGCTACACAAGACAACACATCGTTATGACATCATAAAGTTGCCAAAATCTGATCAGCTCATTTTCAGACAGGTTTTTATAGAAATGGATCAAAAAGAGAGAGAATCTTTGTTCCTGAAACTTTCAGAGTCTCTTTCCACAGAGGGGACACATGTTGATGTAGAAGAGACATGAAGAAGAGGGGACACATGTTGATGTAGAAGAAACATGAAGAAGAGGGGACACATGTTGATGTAGAAGAGACATGAAGAAGAGGGGACACATGTTGATGTAGAAGAGACATGAAGAAGAGGGGACTCATGTTGATGTAGAAGAGACATGAAGAAGAGAGGACACATGTTGATGTAGAAGAGACATGGAGAAGAGGGGACACATGTTGATGTAGAAGAGGGGACACATGTTGATGCAGAAGAGACATGAAGAAGAGGGGACACATGTTGATGTAGAAGAGACATGAAGAAGAGGGGACACATGTTGATGTAGAAGAGACATGGAGAAGAGGGGACACATGTTGATGTAGAAGAGACATGGAGAAGAGGGGACACATGTTGATGTAGAAGAGGGGACACATGTTGATGCAGAAGAGACATGAAGAAGAGGGGACACATGTTGATGTAGAAGAGACATGAAGAAGAGGGGACACATGTTGATGTAGAAGAGACATGAAGAAGAGGGGACACATGTTGATGTAGAAGAGACATGAAGAAGAGAGGACACATGTTGATGTAGAAGAGACATGGAGAAGAGGGGACACATGTTGATGTAGAAGAGGGGACACATGTTGATGCAGAAGAGACATGAAGAAGAGGGGACACATGTTGATGTAGAAGAGACATGAAGAAGAGGGGACACATGTTGATGTAGAAGAGACATGAAGAAGAGGGGACACATGTTGATGTAGAAGAGACATGAAGAAGAGGGGACACATGTTGATGTAGAAGAGACATGGAGAAGAGGGGACACATGTTGATGTAGAAGAGGGGACACATGTTGATGTAGAAGTGACATGAAGAAGAGGGGACACATGTTGATGTAGAAGAGACATGGAGAAGAGGGGACACATGTTGATGTAGAAGAGACATGAAGAAGAGGGGACACATGTTGATGTAGAAGAGACATGGAGAAGAGGGGACACATGTTGATGTAGAAGAGACATGGAGAAGAGGGGACACATGTTGATGTAGAAGAGACATGAAGAAGAGGGGACACATGTTGATGTAGAAGAGACATGAAGAAGAGGGGACACATGTTGATGTAGAAGAGACATGAAGAAGAGGGGACACATGTTGATGTAGAAGAGACATGAAGAAGTGGATTTTGCATAATAGGTGACCTTTAATGTAACTGTAAGGGCATACACCCCCTCCCCCTAATCCCTCGTCCTGCGTGTGCCCCTCAGGACTCTGATCCACGGGGATAAGAAGGGAGGGTTCACGGTGTTTTGGGCTGACGACGGTCTGGACACCGGACCCATCCTCCTGCAGAGGGAGTGTGAGGTGGAGCCCAACGACACCGTGAACACCATCTACAAGAGGTTCCTGTTCCCCGAGGGGGTCAAAGGCACAGTAAGAGAAGGGACGGGGCAATGCATTGTGGGTGAAGTTCTCTCTCTGTCGCGACTCCCACACTGTGGGAACTGTTTTAAAGAACTTTATAAATAAAGCTGTAGAGTGGTGCAGGGATGACTTATCGGGTTCCCTCGACAAAAAGCAACATTTCTCCATAGGATTGTTGAAAATTGTCGTTTGATCGTTTTAACACGATAATTTCCAAAATACAGATTCTAAATGGTTCGAGTTGAAGCGTTTGTTTTAACAGTTAGCAGGAGGCAGGTAGTTGCTTTCAAGCAGAACAGGGCAATCAAACTTAGAGGAGTGTTTACGTGTTCGGCGTATTGACGTTCAACGTCCTCCACGACTTCTGTAGTCCTATTCAGCCACTTGTTATCAACCATCGTTTTTCAGACACGTCAACTCTTCAGAAATCACCAGTGGGGTCACTGCTGATGGATTTAATGTAGAACAAAACGTGATCCGTCTCGTAAATGTGTCTCAACCACAGACCTTATTTCAGCCAGTTTCCTAAATCCTATGGAGAGATCCCATTGGCTCTGAGACCAGGGAACAGGAAGTGGTCAAATGCTGACTCGCTTCCGGGTTTTAGGACTCGTCACTGCACCGCTCTATTGTATTGTAGTAATGTGACTGATTTTCACTCTTTTCGCCAAAGCTTCTCCAACAGTAGATTTTGAACGTTGGGATTTTTGGTGTGAAAAAAAGTCCCGTTTAAATTTTCCGTGAGTGCATGAATAAAAAAGCTGAATAAAGGAGACTCAGTGGGCTCTCCTGCTCCTCCTCTCTTTGGGTCCACAACATGACAAACACTGAGATGCTGAAGTCCACACAGATATCTCACATGTTGAACCTCTGTGGTGTTTCAGGTGGACGCTGTGAGGCTGATTGCAGAAGGAAAGGCCCCGAAGATCGTCCAGCCTCAGGAGGGCGCCACGTACGAGTGCATCCAGAAGAAAGACAACGCTAAGGTATTAAACGACAACAGCTGACAGATCAATAAACACCAAGTGAAGGAAGTGAGAGGTGGAGAGGACATGATAGTATTCTGCTGAAGGTATTAAACGTAGCATTAGTTCCTGTTACTGTAGGCGTGTAATGATGTATAGAATTGTGTGATTTCCAGATATTCACAACAGCTTTGAATAAAACTGTAATTGAAAGAAGAGTTTTGATCAGTTTGGTTATTGGCTATATAATCAAAGAAAGGCTGTATGGATATGAAAAAGCAAACCAGTGTAGATTATTTAATTATCATCGAAGCATTTCATTGGTAAATTACCAATATGTTTGCTTTATATATTTAATGTCAATTAAAATAATCTAGTGAAAAACTAAATTCAAACTCAGATGATTGGTTTTCTAAGTAAAATGTGTGTGTGTGTGTGTGTGTGTTGGCAGATTGACTGGAACCAGTCTGCTGAGGCTCTCCATAACTGGATCAGAGGAAACGACAAAGTTCCCGGAGCCTGGGCGGAGGTGGATGGACAGGTAACAAGAAACTCTGAAAGTATTTGTTCAAAGAAGAACAGAATTAGTTTTGTGATGTAGGTCAATCTGCTGAGCATTATATGAATGGCTGACTATTACATATTATAACGGGGCTTAATTGAATACTGGATTCTGAATTGGTCAATTTAGACATTCCATATGTTGACCGTTGCTAAGCCCCGATTTACAAGAAGTGAGAATATTTCCAATGACTGTTACAACTGTAGAGTGTAAGTCGTGTTTCCTGTCTCTTGTTTAGAAAGTGACTTTCTACGGCTCCAGTCTGGTGGAAAACGGTCCTTCAGCCAACGGTCAGCCTCTGGAGATCCAAGGAGCTTCTCGGCCCGCCATCGTCACCAAAGCTGGCCTCGTGCTGTTCGGAACCGACGGCAAGACGGTATGATGTCTTGTTTTCTTCTTCTTCTTAATGTATTCAAGGACAGACAAATCAGTCATAGTGCATATTCCCTGCAGGCTATTTAAATGTCTACACGAAAAAATACAAGACACAGAAACATGTGAAAGAATAGTCAAATAAATGTTTTCTTTTGTTAACTCTATCAGACACATTTCTCCTGAGCAGTGTTGTGCTAGTTACCATTACTAGTTACTTCATTTCAAAAGTAACTCAGTTACTTTACTGATTACTTACACCAAAAAGTAATGCGTTACTGTGGAAAGTAACGTTTTAGTTACTTAAACAAAGGGCTCCCATTAATGCCCTTATAGCCTTCATTTCAGTACTGTTATTGCATTGGAGAATAATACAATCTGTTGATCAACTTGACATGCATTATATGCAATCTGGATTGCATCGATATTAGCTGGCTTTCCATTTTTGTATATTCGTTCTCCAGGTAGTTGGAAAAAGTTTTCCGTCCCATATGCCGTGTGCCGCCCGGACATGGTATCATGCTAACTAGCTCCCTGAAAGCAGGTGACTCCACTGTAGCAATAGCCTGCATGTGTTCTACAACATACCGTGCAATGGCTTTATCCACTTTTCCCTGGCTAGCAGTCCCTTGGTTAAAATCCAGCCGCTGTTGCTTAGGTGGAGGTGGAGTGGCGTCGGCTGAGTCTGGGTCTGTGCCGGTCTTAGTTACTAGCTTCGTCCCAGCATGTTGTTTTTGCAGATGTTTTAAGAGATTTGAATTACTGGTTTGGGCAGTAGATAGGATCTTTGACCCGCCAGGACACATCTTACATTTAACAGAAAGGTTCTTTTCTTTGTGCTCGACAAAAGTGAAATAGTGAGAATATCTCCAGGTGGAGAAACTAGACTTGAGCTCCGCCGCCGCCATGATTTAGTAAACAACACGAACACGCCCACAGCCCGTCTCCGCATGTGACACAGGAAGTATCTAAGTACATTTACTCAAGTAGCCTACTGTACTTATGTACAGTTCTCATCTCTGTTTGCCTGGCTGTTGACTATATAAAAAAACTAACGCAGTAACGGAGTAACGCACCATGTAGTAACGGTAACTGAGTTACTGAATTTAAAAAGTAATGCGTTAGAGTACTAGTTACTGCCAAAAATAACGGCGTTACTGTAACGCCGTTATTAGGCATAAGACCGACACCTACACCACTGCTGATCAGATGATTTTAAAGCTTACTTTAAGGTGGGACAGGTTTCACATCTGACTGTGTTCCTCTGCAGCTGCTGGTGAAGAATCTGCAGTTTGAAGACGGGAAGATGATCGCTGCAGCTCAGTTCTTCAGCTCGGGGAGCAGCGCTGCTGTGGAGCTCACGGAGGAGGAGAAGACCTTCGCCAAACACATCAAGGTAAACATCACTCTGTGGAAGAAGTCTACAGCTAACTGTTAGAAACATCTCCCTGGTCCCCGGCTTGAGCTTCAGTCTCAGGATCCATGTATCTGTGATCCTCTCCAGAATGGAAGGAGTCATCACATACAGAGCATCAACTAGTTCCTGAACAGTGTCCTTCACATGCTGATATCCAAGAGAGGCAGTTACACAGTCACAAGATGGAGGAATAGAAAGCAGTATTCAATGTTTACTTCAGATTAGCTCCACGTCAGAAATGAGCATGCTTGTCATATGTCTATCTCCATAGAGGCTGAATCATCATGTTAATCACATGGCTATCATCTGCCTCAAACAGTCCTGATGCTCTTCTAGGTAATCACACATCCTGTCATGTTCACAGCTACAGTTGGGATACCTTTGTTATCATGTTACTCTGATACTGGAAGAGAACATTCACTATTTTCCCAATAGTAACTGTTGAAGCAAACACAATAGTGGTGGCTTAAAGCCCACCTCTGCTCCGCGCCGTCCGTTAAATGAGCCTGGTCAGATTTAATAAGAGAAGGAGTCCAAAACACCGGCATAAAAGTTATAACAATAATCTGATTTTAATGGTAAAAAACACAATACGAAATACAGAGTGCCCTGTAACAGAGCACTCCGGGCTCCCCGCTCTACTGCCGTGCGATACAGGTATCGGGACCAGCCAGTCAGCAACAGGGGCGCATTTTGCATGAATAAACAACAGTATATATGGACATTTTTGGGGCGGAGATGTGGGTCGGCTCTTCCATCCCATTTTACTCCTAAGTGAAGCGTGAGAGCCTCGGAACTAGTCAAGGTCAGAATCACTTTTTATCTTCCACCTAACTTCACTCCTTTACTTTCCCAGGGAAGATTTCACACAAACTATTCTTTCCCAAAACAATCAAACATTGTACACAGATATTGGTATCAAACATTGTACACAGATATATTGGTGCTTGAGATTATACTGGCCCCAGGAAGAACCTTGAATAAGAACATGTGCATGTGCTGGTGGGGGGGAAAGTGTATGTGTGTGTGTGTGCTGATATCTGGGTCAGTGAGTGTAAGTGTGTGTGCTGGAGACAGGAGGTGGAAGTGTGTGTGTCAGGGTATCTGGGTCATTGAGTGTAAGTAAAAAGGGTTATATATATATAGGATTACTTTAAAACAGTCCCAAATAATACATGTTTACTTCAATACAGTTCAAGATAATACCTGTTTACTTTAATACAGTTTAGAACAATATCTGTTTGCTTTATAACTGAGAAGTTTCTAGGATGTATTTTCCCAACAAAAGATGTCCAGTGTTGACTCTGACCATGTTTCCTCGCAGGCGGTGTGGCAGAGTATTCTCTCTAACGTCGCTCAGATCGAAGACTCCACTGATTTCTTTAAGTCTGGTGCTGCTTCCATGGATGTGGTCAGGTAATGAAGGTGATGCATGGAGTTAATCTGGTGTAAAAGAACTCCAATTGTTAAAAATGGTGCTTAAGTGTATGGATCAACCTCATCTTTGATGTAGGAAGGAACCAAATCTATTCACTGTTTACAGAACAGAAAGATACTAGTCTACTGCAATACAATAGAGGCTTTGTAATGGATACACTCATTTAGGGTCACTTACAGAGATGGCAAAGTACACGCATCCTTTACTCAAGTAGAAGTACAGATACTCGTGTTTAAAAATACTCTGGTAAAAGTAGAAGTACTGACTAAACTTCTTTACTCAAGTCAAAGTAAAGAGGCTTTGAAATGTACTTCAGTAAAAAGTACCCATAACTAGCAGCTGTTTTAAAGAGTACCTGACCTCCCTTTATATTAATAGAACAATAATGTCATTGTTAGCTAATGAATGTTTCCATGCTGAACAACGGCAACATGACAACGTTTCCATTGGTCCCTCTTCTTTAGAGAAGACCAGGAAATGATGGATACACGGATCGTGTTCAAATCAATAGGCACGCAATGACTCTAAAGAATAATGATCACGCCACCAAACACACATTCAGACTAAAGGAACCAGCTGTTTGGAAAATGAGAGAAGTAGAAAGTACAGGTACTTGGGTTCAACATGTAAGAAGTAGAAAGTACAGGTATTTGAGTTCAACATGTAAGAAGTAGAAAGTACAGGTATTTGGGTTCAACATGTAAGAAGTAGAAAGTACAGGTATTTGAGTTCAACATGTAAGAAGTAGAAAGTACAGGTATTTGAGTTCAACATGTGAGAAGTAGAAAGTTCAGGTATTTGAGTTCAACATGTGAGAAGTAGAAAGTTCAGGTATTTGAGTTCAACATGTAAGAAGTAGAAAGTACAGGTATTTGTGTTCAACATGTAAGAAGTAGAAAGTACAGGTATTTGAGTTCAACATGTAAGAAGTACAGGTATTTGTGTTCAACATGTGAGAAGTAGAAAGTACAGGTATTTGGGTTCAACATGTAAGAAGTAGAAAGTACAGGTATTTGAGTTCAACATGTAAGAAGTAGAAAGTTCAGGTATTTGAGTTCAACATGTAAGAAGTAGAAAGTACAGGTATTTGAGTTCAACATGTAAGAAGTAGAAAGTACAGGTATTTGTGTTCAAAATGTAAGAAGTAGAAAGTACAGGTATTTGTGTTCAACATGTAAGAAGTAGAAAGTACAGGTATTTGAGTTCAACATGTGAGAAGTAGAAAGTACAGGTATTTGTGTTCAACATGTGAGAAGTAGAAAGTACAGGTATTTGTGTTCAACATGTAAGAAGTAGAAAGTACAGGTATTTGTGTTCAACATGTAAGAAGTAGAAAGTACAGGTATTTGGGTTCAACATGTAAGAAGTAGAAAGTACAGGTATTTGGGTTCAACATGTAAGAAGTAGAAAGTACAGGTATTTGGTTTCAACATGTAAGAAGTAGAAAGTACAGGTATTTGTGTTCAACATGTAAGAAGTAGAAAGTACAGGTATTTGAGTTCAAAGTGTAAGAAGTAGAAAGTACAGGTATTTGTGTTCAACGTGTAAGAAGTAGAAAGTACAGGTATTTGTGTTCAACATGTAAGAAGTAGAAAGTACAGGTATTTGTGTTCAACATGTAAGAAGTAGAATGTACAGGTATTTGGGTTCAACATGTAAGAAGTAGAAAGTACAGGTATTTGGGTTCAACATGTGAGAAGTAGAAAGTACAGGTATTTGGGTTCAACATGTAAGAAGTAGAAAGTACAGGTATTTGGTTTCAACATGTAAGAAGTAGAAAGTACAGGTATTTGTGTTCAACATGTAAGAAGTAGAAAGTACAGGTATTTGAGTTCAAAGTGTAAGAAGTAGAAAGTACAGGTATTTGGGTTCAACATGTGAGAAGTAGAAAGTACAGGTATTTGGGTTCAACATGTAAGAAGTAGAAAGTACAGGTATTTGGTTTCAACATGTAAGAAGTAGAAAGTACAGGTATTTGTGTTCAACATGTAAGAAGTAGAAAGTACAGGTATTTGAGTTCAAAGTGTAAGAAGTAGAAAGTACAGGTATTTGTGTTCAACATGTAAGAAGTAGAAAGTACAGGTATTTGTGTTCAACATGTAAGAAGTAGAAAGTACAGGTATTTGGGTTCAACATGTAAGAAGTAGAAAGTACAGGTATTTGTGTTCAACATGTAAGAAGTAGAAAGTACAGGTATTTGTGTTCAACATGTAAGAAGTAGAATGTACAGGTATTTGGGTTCAACATGTAAGAAGTAGAAAGTACAGGTATTTGTGTTCAACATGTAAGAAGTAGAATGTACAGGTATTTGGGTTCAACATGTAAGAAGTAGAAAGTACAGGTATTTGGGTTCAACATGTAAGAAGTAGAAAGTACAGGTATTTGGGTTCAACATGTAAGAAGTAGAAAGTACAGGTATTTGGGTTCAACATGTAAGAAGTAGAAAGTACAGGTATTTGTGTTCAACATGTAAGAAGTAGAATGTACAGGTATTTGTGTTCAACATGTAAGAAGTAGAAAGTACAGGTATTTGTGTTCAACATGTAAGAAGTAGAATGTACAGGTATTTGGGTTCAACATGTAAGAAGTAGAAAGTACAGGTATTTGGGTTCAACATGTAAGAAGTAGAAAGTACAGGTATTTGGGTTCAACATGTAAGAAGTCAAAAGTACAGGTATTTGTGTTCAACATGTAAGAAGTAGAATGTACAGGTATTTGTGTTCAACATGTAAGAAGTAGAATGTACAGGTATTTGGGTTCAACATGTAAGAAGTAGAAAGTACAGGTATTTGGGTTCAACATGTAAGAAGTAGAAAGTACAGGTATTTGGGTTCAACATGTAAGAAGTAGAAAGTACAGGTATTTGTGTTCAACATGTAAGAAGTCAAAGTAAAAAGTCGTCAGAAAAATAAGCAGTGGAGTAAAGTACTGATACCAGAAACATGTACAGTAACGAAGTATTTGTACTCCACTACTTCCCACGTCTGGTCACGTATAAAAGCAGTTCTTGCTCCTCTGCTGTCCTCAGGCTGGTGGAGGAGGTGAAGCTCCTGTCCAATGGCTGCCAGCTTCAGAACGAAGACGTCTACATGAACTGCACCTTCACGGACTTCATCCAGATGTGTGTGAGGAAGCTGCGGGGCGAGGATGATGAGGAGGAGCTGGTCGTAGACTACGTGAGTGATGTGACCGACTGCTGCCTAAAGTAAAGACGACGAGGTGTTGACGGGACTGTTTGTTCCTCAGGTGGAGAAGAACATCAACAACATGACCATCAAGATGCCTCATCAGCTGTTCATTAACGGACAGTTTGTCGATGCAGAGGGAGGGAAGACCTACAAGACCATCAACCCCACCGACGGCACGGTAAGAGGCTGAAAACAGTTGTCTTTGAAAGGTTGGATTATTGAAACCCAGAGGAAATAAAATGCACAAAGAAAATTCTGTCTGGTGCGACAGATAGTGTTTGATTTGTTTTAGATTTTGCACTCGTCACTAATCCCACCTCCACCGGTCTCCTATAAACACCTGATTACATGGGGCCCAAAGCTGCCTTCAAGATACAAGCATGAACAACTACCTGACATAATGAATCTAAATCATTATACATTTATTATAAACAAAACAACTATTAAAGAATATAAATCAATGAAAAGCTCCAACAATTATTACATATAAGATAAGAAGTTCTTTATTGATCCCAATTTGGGAAATGTTTGTGTTGCAGCAGCATAATATAAAAGTACTTTCTGACGTCACTTCTGTCTTTTTATCAAACGTATCTTAAAGTTATTTTATATCTGATGTTTGTGGCTGCTGTTGAGTAACAGGTACTCGATCAACGTGCTTAATTGTTAGATTTAGGCACTCATTGGAACAATATTAGTTGGAATAACTTTTACATAATGCCGTTTTACAGCCTGACGTAATCAAGATTTAAAAGTCTCCCTCACCAGTATTCAAACTTAGTAAAATGCTGTTTTTATCCTCTCTTCTTGCTTTATGATGCTCCACCCTTCAGGCCATCTGTGAGGTGTCTCTGGCTCAGATCAGCGATGTGAACACGGCCGTCTCTGCTGCTAAAGAGGCCTTCGAGGAGGGAGAGTGGGGCAAGATGAACGCCAGAGACCGAGGAAGACTCATCTACAAGTCAGTAAAATAACACCTTCATCGAAACACCTGCATCTTGTTCTGAATAACACAATACAGGAAAGAGAAAACCCCCAAAAGCTTTAGCTAATGAATGTTTCCATGCTGAACAACGGCAACATGACAACGTTTCCATTGGTCCCTCTTCTTTAGAGAAGACCAGGAAATGATGGATACACGGATCGTGTTCAAATCAATAGGCACGCAATGACTCTAAAGAATAATGATCACGCCACCAAACACACATTCAGACTAAAGGAACCAGCTGTTTGGGAAATGAGAGAAGTAGAAAGTACAAGTATTTGGGTTCAACATGTGAGAAGTAGAAAGTACAGGTATTTGAGTTCAACATGTGAGAAGTAGAAAGTACAGGTATTTGAGTTCAACATGTAAGAAGTAGAAAGTACAGGTATTTGGGTTCAACATGTAAGAAGTAGAAAGTACAGGTATTTGAGTTCAACATGTAAGAAGTAGAAAGTACAGGTATTTGAGTTCAACATGTAAGAAGTAGAAAGTACAGGTATTTGGGTTCAACATGTGAGAAGTAGAAAGTACAGGTATTTGAGTTCAACATGTAAGAAGTAGAAAGTACAGGTATTTGTGTTCAACATGTAAGAAGTAGAAAGTACAGGTATTTGTGTTCATCATGTGAGAAGTAGAAAGTACAGGTATTTGTGTTCAACATGTAAGAAGTAGAAAGTACAGGTATTTGTGTTCAACATGTAAGAAGTAGAAAGTACAGGTATTTGTGTTCAACATGTAAGAAGTAGAAAGTACAGGTATTTGAGTTCAACATGTAAGAAGTAGAAAGTACAGGTATTTGTGTTCATCATGTGAGAAGTAGAAAGTACAGGTATTTGTGTTCAACATGTAAGAAGTAGAAAGTACAGGTATTTGAGTTCAACATGTAAGAAGTAGAAAGTACAGGTATTTGTGTTCAACATGTAAGAAGTAGAAAGTACAGGTATTTGTGTTCATCATGTGAGAAGTAGAAAGTACAGGTATTTGAGTTCAACATGTAAGAAGTAGAAAGTACAGGTATTTGGGTTCAACATGTAAGAAGTAGAAAGTAGTCAGGAAAATAAGTAGTGGAGTAAAGTACTGATACCAGAAACATGTACTTAAGTACAGTAAGGAAGTATTTGTACTCTACTACTTCCCCCCCCCCCCCCCCTCAGGCTGGCTGACCTGATGGAGGAGCATCAGGAGGAGCTGGCCACCATCGAGGCCATCGACTCTGGAGCCGTTTACACTCTGGCTCTAAAGACTCATGTGGGCATGTCCATCCAGACCTTTCGTTACTTTGCAGGCTGGTGTGACAAGATCCAGGTGAGGAAGCCTGGAGTGAAATTAAATCAAACTCATGTTAAAATGTAACTTGTGAAACCGCCAAATAACAGTTTTATACGGAAAATACATGGAATTAAAAGATGAAAATGTTTTGTTCACAGGGCAGCACCATTCCCATCAACCAGGCGAGACCCAATCGTAACCTCACGTTCACCAAGAAGGAACCAATAGGGTGAGTGGATTTACATCACGCACACGCACACACGCACACACAAATACACACACACAGCATCACCGCAATGCTTGCCCCACATAACATTAATACATTCATTAAATGTAGACTTGTATCATAAGCAAAACTCTTCCCCTTTCTTCTGCTCTCCTCAGAGTGTGTGCCATCGTGATTCCCTGGAACTACCCTCTGATGATGTTGGCCTGGAAAACAGCCGCCTGCCTGGCAGCGGGAAACACCTTGGTCCTGAAACCTGCTCAGGTCAGAGAGAAATAAAGAGCTTTTGAACATTAAAGCATGGTAAATACTGATATACACCTAAACATCAGCAGGAGAGGACTCTTTAAAGTAGAGACACTACATACTGATATACACCTGAACATCAGCAGGAGAGGACTCTTTAAAGTAGAGACACTACATACTGATATACACCTGAACATCAGCAGGAGAGGACTCTTTAAAGTAGAGACACTACATACTGATATACACCTGAACATCAGCAGAAGAGGACTCTTTAAAGTAGACACACTACATACTGATAAACACCTGAACATCAGCAGAAGAGGACTCTTTAAAGTAGAGACACTACATACTGATATACACCTGAACATCAGCAGGAGAGGACTCTTTAAAGTAGAGACACTACATACTGATATACACCTGAACATCAGCAGGAGAGGACTCTTTAAAGTAGAGACACTACATACTGATATACACCTGAACATCAGCAGGAGAGGACTCTTTAAAGTAGAGACACTACATACTGATATACACCTGAACATCAGCAGGAGAGGACTCTTTAAAGTAGAGACACTACATACTGATATACACCTGAACATCAGCAGGAGAGGACTCTTTAAAGTAGAGACACTACATACTGATATACACCTGAACATCATCAGGAGAGGACTCTTTAAAGTAGAGACACTACATACTGATATACACCTGAACATCAGCAGGAGAGGACTCTTTAAAGTAGAGACACTACATACTGATATACACCTGAACATCATCAGGAGAGGACTCTTTAAAGTAGAGACACTACATACTGATATACATCTGAACATCAGCAGGAGAGGACTCTTTAAAGTAGACACACCACATACTGAGCATATTAGAGCCCCTTTTCGCTATCAAGCGTCCTCGTTTCCGAAACACAACACAGACGCATGCATTCAGAAAATAAAGATGATGGTTTTAATAAATGCTGTGTGTCTGCAGGTCACTCCACTGACCGCCCTGAAGTTTGCGGAGTTGGCGGCGAGGGCGGGGATTCCCAAAGGAGTCATTAACATCCTGCCTGGATCAGGTGGGGTCTCACACTCAATCTGTTTTATGCTGGATGAATTATCAGCAGCTCATCGTCTAGCTCCACAAGAGTCAAAGTGAACTTCCTCTTCCTCCTCTTCTTCCTCATCCTCTTCTTCCTCATCCTCTTCTTCCCGGGCGCTGTACAATAAGAATAAAGTTTAAAAGGGTGATTTGTAAAATATCCATAAAGAAAAAGTAAATCTGTTTACAGTTCTGTTTTCATATGGGTGTTGAGAGATGTATCCATAGATCTCTTAATGTTGCTCTCAAAGTGCACCAGATTGATGCTTTTAACTTCAATATTTAAAAAATATGTGAGGTCCACACACCACCTATAAAAATAGCACTTGACCCCTGTTTACACCTATATGCCTCGAGCCTTCATTGTAACTGTCACACTGTGTATTTGCGTGGGGATTGTTGCAGTAGAACATTCCTCTGTAGCGCCCGGTACCTTAATGGGAAACCCTAAATGTTTGAGCACCCTCTATGAAACGTCAAGCTACCCCACATCACCACAAAATAAATATCTGGCGTCGCCACTGAGCCTGACTTGTGTTGGGGGGCCCCGACTTTTTTTTTTCTCCAAAGTGGGGCCTGACAGAAAGTTTGAGAACCACTGGGTTAAAGGCAGAGGTCAAATGTCACTGTGTGCTGTGTGTGTGACCATTACAAGAGGGTTTCATCCTCCAATTCTATTCTTCTAGGAGCTCTGGTGGGTCAGCGTCTGTCCGACCACCCTGACGTCCGTAAACTGGGCTTCACAGGTTCCACTGAAGTCGGGAAACACATCATGAAGAGGTGAGATGAAGTAACACACATCTATGAAACTTGAATCAACGTGTAATATCACTGCTAACCTCTGAATCTCCTCCGTCTGAAGCTGTGCCGTCAGTAACGTGAAGAAAGTGTCTCTGGAGCTCGGAGGAAAGTCCCCCCTCATCATCTTCAGCGACTGTGACATGGACAAGGCCGTGCGCATGGTGAGTCAGTGGAAGAAGGGTTGTAGTTGTTTCGTTGAAATGGCTGCAGGAGTTAAACGCTGGTGTGTTTCAACATCCAAAGATCCAAAGGCTTTATTGTCCTGTGTAGAAATGGAAATCTTAATTCCAAAGCTCCTCCAACAATACCAAGATGGCGGCGGTGATGAATGCTGCCGTGTCTTTGGCTCCTCTCCAACTTCCTTTTTATTTCAGTGTTTGTTTACATTTGGGTGTGTGCTTTTCACTTTGTTTCAGGGCATGAGCTCCGTGTTCTTCAACAAGGGAGAGAACTGCATCGCGGCCGGCAGACTGTTTGTGGAAGACTCCATTCATGACCACTTTGTGAAGAGAGTGGTACGTGTCTCTCTTCTTATCTCACACTGAGGATGCCGTATGTTCAGAGGTTTGAGCAGC
>JAPTMU010000049.1:397996-423875 GCA_028583405.1 Pogonophryne albipinna
GCCGTCATGAATTAAAAGTTTCGGGCTCTCCACAAATATAAAAATCTATTTTCAAAAACTATTCATGGTGTTTTCTCATGGATAAACTAAAGCTTGTTGTTCACAGCTGACGTGAAATTGACCGGACTTCTCTATGCGGATTGATATCACTGCACATAGTCACTTGATTCTCCTTAGCAACAGTCTCCTAGCGAAAAATAACAGACTTATGGAATGAACAAATCAACCAATCAGAATCGAGTATTTGACTAAGCCTTGTAAGTAGTCTAACGGATGATTGTTTAGTCCTGATCCATGCTGTTGTGATCTACACCCAAGTGACCTCAGAGACTGTTATTAATCCATGTGATTGAGTTACGAAATGGAAATATTTGTATCAGACTGCCTGAGTTTCTGATATGGCTTACATTAGGTCAGAGAAGTATTAAGAAATATAACAGTTCTAACAACAGGTTCTAAATAAAAACTGCTGTGAATCTCACCACTGTGTCCATTTGTATTCTTATTAGTTCATGTATGATGATGTTTGACTTGAAATCATTCAATGGGAATTATTTTTACACAGATTTTTACGTCGATGTTATATCAGAAAATAACTAAATTACGACACTTTAGAGTATTGCACTTGGGTTTAATCTGTTTTCTGCCATTATTCCTGTATGAAGCTGCAGTGATGTTGACATGAATCAGATCAACAGCTGATATCCACATTTTGACTGCACTCATATATTTGTTAAGTAGGTAAAAACACATGATATGCTATATGATATAATGCAGTACTTTACTACATATCAGTATTTAAACGTGGCCCCATTTTTACAAACTACAACATTAAAATGCTCTTACATGTATTTTTTTAATTATAAATTCAGTTGACTGTGTAATGCTACTTGAATAACATTTTGAATTCAGGACTTTTACTTTTTAGGGGTACTTAAAGTAATCTGAGTACTTTCTCAATATCAGAGTACTTATTGTAAGGGGGCGTGTCATCTCTGTGGTGAAAGTTATTAATGTTCATATGTTAACCCATTATCAACATATAATGACCAGAGTTTGACTCCAGTGCTGCCAACACCTACGACACATCATCTTCATCCAAGATATTCGCAGGAGTTTTCAGAAGGAGCGTGCGAGGGCTTTTGTTTTGAAATAACTTCCGGGTATTCTGCCCCGCCCCCCAGTTCCAATGTTTATCATTTGACCATTTAGTAAGATGAAAAGCACACGTAAAAAAGCATTGCAGTCAAGTCACTGTTCTGTTCACTGGTTCACGAAACAAAAGCAATTGTTACTAAGGTGCACGGAATAAATTACCGGTTATGTTCACCAGGAACCTACTTTTATTTTGAAATCTGTTTCTGCACGCTCCTGCCGTAAATCATAGTATACGAGCCTACGTTGGATTACTGTAAACAACGAAGGGGCTGTTTGCCAAGTAGCAGGCTGGTTTTATTGCATTTGGAAGCAACAGTAATATGTTATTTATTTTTGAATGACATAATTATACGAACATGTGCAGGGAGGAGGGTGCACTGCACACCGTTTTTATTTTTTATATAATTAGGCATCTTTCTATCTAATAAAGGATGTAAAAATAAAAGTGGCGTTTTTATATGACATTCTGGGGTTGTAGAAAACACATTTAAATAATTATTACTACACAGAGAAGCGTCACGGTGCTCGCGCATCTTACGCACGGACCCGCAGCTGAATCCATCCTCAGGTCGACATCTTTTATAGAAAATAAGGGGGCTTGTTTTTTTTAAATAGCCCACTCAATATGATCACACCACCGTGTTTCAGACCACTGCCTCTTTTTATTGGTGCCTTTTAAAAGCTGGGATGGGCACCATTCTGCAGGAGCGCGCGCCACAACAACACGCGGAGAGGGTTTCCATCATCAGGGACAGGAAGAACAACAACACGCCTAATGTGGCCAGGTATCTCACATATTATTCAATATGATGTAATAAAATGTTCAGACAGATGCTGTGACGCCTCCATGGATCCGGGTATCCGCGGTTTGATCTGCAAATGCATGTATCCCCCTTAATAACGCAAACGACAGGATATGGTGTTGCTAGATTTGAATTGTGTGTTTTCTATGCATTGGCTGTGTTTGTTAATATGTCCTCTTTCTCTTCTTCCAAAGCAGCAGAATGGGCAGACGGCAGGCACAAAGGAAGCCGGTGCAGCCGCAGTACATGCTACCAAGTCAAGAAAATATGAATGAGAAGGTGAGAGTGAAGCACAACTGGGGGTATGAGAGGAATAATCCATCCTGTAAACCGCTTGGAAACCATTTTGATGACTACATTTTTTAAGCAGCAATGTTACATATTTTCTGATTAGACATATTTGTTTGCTTTAAATTAATAGAATGTTGATCTTTTTGTCAAGCAATTTGACGACATCTCCTAGACCTAGAGCTCTTAGAAATTGCAATGGGAATCAAAATGTTCTGGATTGTCCGATGAAACAACAGTGACAAAGTTTCACCATTACTGTGAAGTGAGGATGTGTTTAAAGAATGAAGGTGCATTAGTAGATGTGTGTGAGGCATGAAAGGCGCCTTATAAAAAAAAATGTATTATTAATAATACCATCTCTCTGTTCATAGAGGCTTCAGCAGAGAAGGAAGCAGAAGCCGAACCCCCCCTCCACCAAACGAGCTACCTCTCATCACAGGTGAGACTGATGTTTGTGAAAAGTTCAGAGAGCAGGATTACAGTGTTAGTCAAAACTAAACTTATCATCTAGTGTTTGTTGTAAAGCATCAGATGTGATCTCTTCTCTGTGAGCTGTTCTGTTCTGTAGGATAATACTTTAAGTCTGAATCTCTACTTCTACTGCCTGAATCTGCTTCATGGTTTTCACTTTCTTTGCTTCATTTGTTCTGTTTCTAATTCAGCAGGTGAACCTATATGTTCATAAAACAGTGTGTGTGAGCTTAACTGTGTGTGTTAAACTGAAATGGAGCATTTTCTGTCAGCTCAGATTGTATTCTGCTTTTTTAAACTGTAGTATGTGCTCATGTGTTTCACTGTTGGTGTATAGGCTGCAGCCTGGATATGCTTTGTAGGAGCAAAACGCTCATTTGGCCATTGTTGATTGTTTATATCGTAATGTTTTACACCACAATTGTCACGTGGATCTGGTTTAAGGTATTTAGTCTACCTGTTGGGTTTGTGTGGAAAGAGAAGGAGGGTGATTTGGTTCCAATACCGTTTGTTGACTGTATGGTTCTACTTTGGTTATTGTCTGTTTCTTTCTTTTACTTTATTAAACTTTATTAAACGTAACCTCAGTACGGACTGCTTATTGGGAACGAGTCACAATGATGAAACAAGTTTACCCATCTTGGAGGTTTTCTCACTACATGCTTGATGAAAGGATTACTGATCCTAAATATCTTGGCATCTTCTTTTCTAAGGTCACATTGTTCTGTTGTCTTACACAATACACTTAAAAGTGGGGTAGGTAAGTTTCAGAAACCGGCTCGAGATACACTTTTTGTTATATTCCATGGAATGCTCTTAACATCCCGATAGCAGTGAATATCTGAAGTGCTTTGACAAAAAATACATAAAAAAATGTCATCTGTGGAAGCCGTAGTACTGTAAAAAGTACATCGGCTAAACGGATTGGATTGCCGCACTGTCTGTCAGCCTTCCATCTCGTGCACGCACAAATGTATCTCGTGCCCTCATTGGGCGTGCCGTCATTGGGCGTGCATTGCAGCAGTACTTCAATGACTCGCCAGCAACAGGCGGCCACTTTCACCAGTCTGCTGACGTCATGTGCGCGTTCATGTGTGTTGGAGGAGGTGCTCTGTAAGGAAGTCTGAAGGAAGGGGCGGATTCTTTTCGGCTGTGTACTTTCAAATGTTAGTGCACTCGAGCCGGTTTCTGAAACTTACCTACCCCACCTTTAAGTGAAAACATCTTATTGATATTTCTTGTCTCTTTGTTTTTATTTGCATTGCATTTAACATTGAGGTAATCCAAAAGATACTCAGATTAGGTTACTGATTACATTTTCTTAACTATTGTAACTGAATATATTTGCTAACATCATTAACTTCTCCCTCCAGAACTCAGGGATCCTCGGAGTCAAAGAGCAATCCTCCGTCTCCTGCAGAGGACAGATCTTCTCAGCATAAAGAACACAGCGGTGTAGGAACCAGCCGACACTCAGCAGCTTTTCCCAGCCACAATCTGTCAAAAACCAGCCCTGATCTCCTGGAAACACCTTCAGAGGTACTGTTGGAGCTTTATATCGCCTTGTATTATTTAATAGTTAAACATTTCTTGCTGTTATTGTTTCTAGTAAATGTATTCTTAGTTATTGAAGTTGTTTAAAGGTCCCCTATTATACTGTGTTTCATCAATATATCACAGGTCTCAGATATACACAGAGCCTGTCTCTGATTGGCTGAAACACCAAACAGATCATTGCAGCATTACCCATAATCCCCTCTGTTTCAGCCCTGTTTCCAAAGTGCTGATTCTCTGTCTGTTACTTTAGATGAAAATAAGGAGCCCCTCCCCACGCCCCTCTGAGAGACATTTGGTTACAAAGAACTCAATGGTGCTCTAGGAGGAGATTCAGGTGATAAGGGGGGGGGGGGGGGGTTACCTTGGTTGCTGATTGGCTGATGGTTACACAAGACAAAACATCGTTATGACATCATAAAGTGGCCAAAATCTGATCAGCTCATTTTCAGACAGGTTTTTATAGAAATGGATCAAAAAGAGAGAGAATCTTTGTTCCTGAAACTTTCAGAGTCTCTTTCCACAGAGGGGACACATGTTGATGCAGAAGAGACATGAAGAAGAGGGGACACATGTTGATGAAGAAGAGACATGGAGAAGAGGGGACACATGTTGATGTAGAAGAGACATGAAGAAGAGGGGACACATGTTGATGTAGAAGAGACATGAAGAAGAGGGGACACATGTTGATGTAGAAGAGACATGGAGAAGAGGGGACACATGTTGATGTAGAAGAGACATGAAGAAGAGGGGACACATGTTGATGTAGAAGAGACATGAAGAAGAGGGGACACATGTTGATGAAGAAGAGACATGAAGAAGAGGGGACACATGTTGATGTAGAAGAGACATGAAGAAGAGGGGACACATGTTGATGTAGAAGAGACATGAAGAAGAGGGGACACATGTTGATGTAGAAGAGACATGGAGAAGAGGGGACACATGTTGATGTAGAAGAGACATGAAGAAGAGGAGACACATGTTGATGTAGAAGAGACATGAAGAAGAGGAGACACATGTTGATGTAGAAGAGACACATGTTGATGTAGAAGAGACACATGTTGATGTAGAAGAGACATGAAGAAGTGGATTTTGCATAATAGGGGACATTTAAGTTTATCATCTGTTTTACTTCTATATCATTTTGTCCGCTACAGGTCGGAGTTCTGAGCGTCGATGGCGACAGCGACCTGTCAGAATCAGAGAGACTTCCTGTGGGCTCTTTTAGCCGTGTTCCCCCTGAACTCCATCTGAGACCAGAAGTCATCGAGGCTGAAGACCTTTCCTCTCGCTGCCAACGACCCAGAGGACACGGACTCGGTGCTTTTGACTTCCCAGACTTCCTGCCTCCACCTTTTAACTCGTGGAGTCTGAGTCATCTGGCGGTTTTCTACAACACGGAGGGTCGGGGGGCTCCAAGACCCAGAGCTGTGGGCCCTTTGGAAAGATACTTAGAGAGGCTTCTTCAACTGGAGTGGAGGCAAATCCAGTCCGTGGAGGAGGACGGTGGGAATTCGGGAGATTTTTCCTCCAGCTGCCATAAATCTGCTGCGTCCTCCTCCTCTCGCCTCAGCTCTCCGAAGTGTATCCTTCAGTGTCAGCGCTCCTTCCCTCTCACCTTCCTCTCCTCTTTGGCCAATCACTCGGCACTACTTTCTGGATGCGCTTGCACTATCTGCCGGATACGATACTCCGCTTGTAGCACTTCCTGCTGTCGATCAACGTCCAGGATTCCCAGAAGGAGCTACAGCGAGAGTCGGATCCCTTCCTCGGACAGGGTCTCCAGAAATCAGAGGTTCAGCAGCCCTCTGAGGAACAGCCACATGAAGAGGATGCAAGCCTCAGGGAATCTACGTAACCCGGTGCAAGGTGCTGATGAGTGTCCGTCTACTTCTGAAGAAAACAGGGTTACAGAGGTGTTGGACTACAGGACTACAGGAGGAGGGCTTGGGAGGAGGAGGAGTGGTTC
Organism: Pogonophryne albipinna; assembly: GCA_028583405.1. NCBI lineage: Eukaryota > Metazoa > Chordata > Actinopteri > Perciformes > Artedidraconidae > Pogonophryne > Pogonophryne albipinna. The sequence continues at coordinate 404,243 of JAPTMU010000049.1, forward strand.
AGAACAAAGAAGACGAGTAGGAGAAGAAAGACTAGAGAAAAGAGAAAGTGGAGAAGAAAGACTAGAGAAAAGAGAAAGTGGATCAGAGCGAAGACGAGGAGGAGAACAACAACTAGAGAGAAAAATAAGTGGTTCTGAGTGTAGACTAGGAGGAAAAGAAAGACTAGAGAAAAGACTAGAAGAAAGACAAAGTGGTTCTGAGGTTAGACTAGGAGCAGAAGAAAGACTAGAGAAAAGAGAAAGTGGTTCCGAGTTTAGAGGAGGAGAAGAACAACTAGAGAGAAAAAGGAGTGGTTCTGAGTGTAGACGAGGAGGAGAAGAAAGACTAGAGAAAAGTTGGAGTGGATCAGAGCAAAGACGAGGAGGAGAAGAAAGACTAGAGAAAAGACTAGAGAAAAGACGAAGTGGTTCTGAGGTTAGACGAGGAGGAGAAGAAAGACTAGAAGAAAGACTAGAGAAAAGACTAGAAGAAAGACTAGAGAAAAGACGAAGTGGTTTTGAGGTTAGACGAGGAGGAGTAGAAAGACTAGAAGAAAGACTAGAGAAAAGACTAGAAGAAAGACTAGAGAAAAGACGAAGTGGTTCTGAGGTTAGACGAGGAGGAGAAGAAAGACTAGATGAAAGACTAGAGAAAAGACGAAGTGGTTCTGAGGTTAGACGAGGAGGAGAAGAAAGACTAGATGAAAGACTAGAGAAAAGACGAAGTGGTTCTGAGGTTAGACGAGGAGGAGAAGAAAGACTAGATGAAAGACTAGAGAAAAGACGAAGTGGTTCTGAGGTTAGACGAGGAGGAGAAGAAAGACTAGATGAAAGACTAGAGAAAAGACGAAGTGGTTCTGAGGTTAGACGAGGAGGAGAAGAAAGACTAGATGAAAGACTAGAGAAAAGACGAAGTGGTTCTGAGGTTAGACGAGGAGGAGAAGAAAGACTAGATGAAAGACTAGAGAAAAGACGAAGTGGTTCTGAGGTTAGACGAGGAGGAGAAGAAAGACTAGATGAAAGACTAGAGAAAAGACGAAGTGGTTCTGAGGTTAGACGAGGAGGAGAAGAAAGACTAGATGAAAGACTAGAGAAAAGACGAAGTGGTTCTGAGGTTAGACGAGGAGGAGAAGAAAGACTAGATGAAAGACTAGAGAAAAGACGAAGTGGTTCTGAGGTTAGACGACGAGGAGGAGCTGAGCTGAAGGATCGGGAAATAAAACCTGTCGCTGCAATAATGGACAATTTACCTGGTTTTAAAAAGTCTCCAGGAGGCAGACACAAGCAGGTGGACTTTGTTATATGACAGCAGGTTGGAAGTGTAATCCGTATGCAATATTTGGAAACTTCACGTCAAATATTTTATTAAGAATGTATGTTTTCAACGACAGGAAGTGTAGCAAGATTGTAGTTTTTTCATTACTGGATGTCATACTCTGCCAGATTAGTCTCTTAGAATATTATGTTTAATCCAATGCTGTTATTGCAGGTATATAAAGTCATGCAACAGTTTACGTGTTTACATGCTCTACTGATCCATTTACTTTTACATTTGAATCAAGCACAATACACTATATATTAATCTGTGTTCAGGAATTTTGATTCTGTTTTGGTTTGTCAAAAACCTGCTGAAAAATAAAGCTTTACCAAACTATTATAACTGGCAGATGTTATTTTTTAAAAGTCAAAATAGTAGGCTTAGTTCAATAAAACACAAATGGCACCGTCTGTCCTGTTGAAGGCCTATAGAGGCATCACAAAGGTCCTCTCTGTTTGATACAGGACACATCTTTTAAAAAGGTCTTGGTTTCTTCTTTTCTAAGGTTTCATTGTTTGGTCGTCTTACATAATGCACTTAAAGGGGCCCTATTATTCTCAGGTTCATACTGGGACATGTCTCCATGCTTTAATGTTCAAAAAGCTCTTTATTTCTCTCATTAGCCGCGTTCACACCAAGTACTTTGTCGTACTTAGTGCCCAGCACTTAGTTCCCAACACTTAGTACCCCCATGGAATAAATTCCTGGGCAGTGGCGGCTGGTGGAAAATATTTTTGGTGGGGCTATGGAAATAGGGACCAAACCATACTAGGGCGGTCCGGGGGGATCTTCCCCCGGAATACATTTTTGAGAAATGACCCCTTAAATTATGACTTCTGGTGATGTTAGAGGGGGGGTGGGGGGATAAAAATTAGCTGCTAATGGTAGCCACCAGACATGTGTCGCAGGTCCTGTTTTGGCTACGCGTCACTCTCACTCCTTATTTGGCAACCTGTTGTGTGCATGTGGAACTTTCCCTCGATTCTATTGGCTCTAGCGGTTAAAAAGAGATGTCAATCATCAAAATCGACCAAGGGGGGCCAGAGATAAGTAAAATCCACCCAAATAAGCCCAGAAGTGGGTTTGTTTTTCTAAACCTCTCTAAAAAGGTCAAATGTCACTTGTTTTGCATCAATCTTGATACAGGGTACTTATATGTTGTACTTTGGATTCCTAAAGCTTTTAGTCTACCTTACCATCATCCAAGGTTAGTTTTCACTATAAGTACAAAATATTTTTGGACGGACACTATAATTTACAGTTTTTTACCATGTTCAATCTGAATTTTCTTTAAAATAACAAACATCTATATCGATTCTGACTTTTCTACATCCAACTCAGGTTTATCATTACTTTGAGAATAAAGATTATGAATTTTCCCCTTTTAGAAGATATGGTCATTAGTTCTGGGAATGTCATTTTCGAGCCTGAGACCTGAAAAACAGGCTTGGGGCCTAACAGGTTTTAAAGGGGCTCTATTATGCTCATTGTCAGGTTTGTATCAGTATTTAGTGTCTCTGCTGTGACATGTTTCCATGCTTCAATGTTCAAAAAGGTCTTTGTGTTTGTGTGTGTGATGGAGAAACACAGGGATTTTCATCTTTGCAGACCATTTACATGCACAAAAACCTGTATAACAGACTCCAGGGAATGGAGAACTCCTAAAAGCATGATGGAGTGTAGCAGGGATGACGTATTTACCCGGAAGTAAGCTGCATGGGTTCCCTCGACAAAAAAGCAATGGGATTTCTCCATAGGATTTTGGAAAATAGCTCGAAATAAGGTCTGTGGAAAACGAACCTGTTTGATAAATGCATGTTTTGTTCAGCCGGATAATCTCCACGTCTACCCTACTTTTATCATTTTCAAATCATAAATCTAATGGCCAGAAGCAAAATACTAACGTTATGCTATAAACGAACTACAGCCGAGCCCAGCAGCACGACTTCAACGTCGAGCCAACTTAAGATCCATATTCAAACATACAGATTCTAAATGGTACAAGTTGAAGCATGTGTTTGAACAGCCTGCAGGAGGCAGGTACTTGCTTTCAAGCAGAACAGGGCAAACAAACTCGGAGTGTTTACGTCTTCGACAACTCCTGTAGTCCTATTCAGCCACTTGTTAACAACCATCGTTTTTCAGACACGTAAACTCTTCAGAAATCACCAGTGGGGTCACTGCTGATGGATTTAATGTCGTAGAACAAAACGTGATCCCTCTCTTCAATGTGTATCGACCACAGACCTTATTTCAGCCAGTTTCCAAAATCCTATTGAGAGATCCCATTGGCTCTGAGACGAGGGAACAGGAAGTGGTAAAATGCTGACTCACTTCCGGGTTTTAGGACTCGTCACATGACTTCACGTCACCACCGCTAAGCTAAAGGTGGCTAATGTTGGGCTATAAAGGCACTACAGCATGGTCACATGACTTCACGTCACCACCGCTAAGCTAAAGGCGGCTAATGTTGGGCTATAAAGGAACTACAGCACGGTCACATGACTTCACGTCACCACCGCTAAGCTAAAGGTGGCTAATGTTGGGCTATAAAGGAACTACAGCACGGTCACATGACTTCACGTCACCAATGCTAAGCTAAAGGCGGCTAATGTTGGGCTATAAAGGAACTACAGCACGGTCACATGACTTCACGTCACCACCGCTAAGCTAAAGGCGGCTAATGTTGGGCTATAAAGGAACTACAGCACGGTCACATGACTTCACATCACCACCGCTAAGTTAAAGGCGGCTAATGTTGGGCTGTAAAGGATCTACAGCACGGTCACATGACTTCACGTCACCACCGCTAAGCTAAAGGTGGCTAATGTTGGGCTATAAAGGAACTACAGCACGGTCACATGACTTCACATCACCACCGCTAAGCTAGAGGAGACTAATGTTGGGCTGTAAAGGAACTACAGCACGGTCACATGACTTCACGTCACCACCGCTAAGCTAAAGGTGGCTAATGTTGGGCTGTAAAGGAACTACAGCACGGTCACATGACTTCAAGTCACCACCGCTAAGCTAAAGGCGGCTAATGTTGGGCTATAAAGCAACTACAGCACGGTCACATGACTTCACGTCATGCCCGGCGCCGTGGGAGGGTCAGGGAGGGCCAGGCCCTCCCATTTGACATTCCTGCCCTCCCCCAATAAACACGTTTTTTATTATTTATAAAAATTAAAAAATATATATATAGGCCTATTATTTTTTTAATTATAAATAAACGTAACTTTTATGCTACGATGTATGCGATGTCAGATAGTAACAAAAAAAATCGCAGGCTACGTCAAATAAATGCATGTGTCTGTCGTGATTTGTGATTCGTCCACATTTAGACCAATCACAGTGTCACACTCTGCCGCCTATTCTGGATTTGTTTATTGTGCATTCTGTAGACTCCCATTTCTGTTTGAATTACAAAATGGACATCAGAAATTGGCTTAAAAGGTCTAAGGATTTGTTAAAACGAAATAGCGATTAAAGAACTGCAGCCGATGCAGCTGCTGGCGACCCTGCTGCACCTGCCGCTGCACCTGCCGTTGCAGCAGCGCCAGTGGCGGCGCTAGGGGGTGGCTACTTGGGCTCAAGCCCCAGATGTTTTCTGAAAAGCCCCGGATGTTTCACTTAAAAAAAATAATAATAATAATTTTTTTCTTTTTTTTAAAAAACGTCTCGGGAGTAATGTGCAGTACCGGAGTCCACCAGAGAGGCATCCGCTGCGGGACATTAGCCTGCGTACTGCGTAGCCTGCCCTGAAGTAGAAGTGATCCTTCCTAGTGCCTGACGAGTTTTAAGCTAATAGCCTACACAGTTATGGATATTAGAAAGTTATTATCATCAAAGCAGGCGCCACAAGCTGCAGCAGCAGCAGTATCAGCAGCTGTCAACAATGTCATCACCAGCAGTGAAGAAATGGATGATGTTTCAGGTTTGTGAATCTAATGGTGATATCTGCACTCTGGCTGACTGAGTAAAAAGTGAAAAAGAGTGATGTAACATTAATGTTATAGCTAGTAAACATGGAGTAACCACACTAAGTATACCCTTATGTTAGTATGTATACAGAACATGACTAAAATGTATCCTAAGATGTAACGTTAACCCTTCATACCTGTCTACTTTTAAGACACTAAAATAACGTATTCCATTTTTTATTTTGTTTTCGCGCGTGGAATTATACCGGCTCTCGTTTCAGTACACATAACAACGGATCTGACAGGCAACCCTCTGAATCAGACTCCGATTGGCTGTGACTGCATCAGAGTGTCCGATTCAGAAACGTGACTCTTACACATTTTTTACGTCACAAACAAAGATGGTGGATGAGAATAGATCTATAAAACGATAAGCAATGCGCCAGAATCAAGGTGAGACTATCCGCATCCTTTAAAACTCTAAGCACATTCGTTTCACCTTAATAAGTAAACGACTGTTTGAGTGAGTTCAGGCATTAGTTTGCTTCATTAAAGGGTGTTAATGAGTGTTCTCCAGTGCCTTTTGTCCGCTTTAAGGTGTTATTAAGGTAGGGTTAATGTTGCTCTCAAAGTGCACCAGATTGATGCTTTCAACTTCAATATTTAAAAACAAATCTTCCCGGGGGAGCATGCCCCCGGACCCCCCCAGAGGAGGCGACGACCCCCCCTAAAGGATGTTCGGTCCACCCCCCACTTATACAAAATAGCACTGTATCCCTGCACCACCCCCCCCCCCAACAACTCCTGGGCTAAGCCCCGGATCTCCTACAATCCTAAATCCGCCACTGAGCAGCGTGCCTTAATGTCACAAGCTTGACCTCGGCAAACCCCGGGGCTGAGTTAGCGAGCCCAAGCCTTGACTCATCAAGGCAGCCGCCACCAACGCTGTCCTCCGAGGCACAGCTCCTTGTGCCCCTACCATCACCACCTGCCAGTGGGGAGCCGTGACTTTTATACCTAGGCCCTCTGACCCCCCCCCTTCCCTCGAAAAAAAAGAAGAGATATTACGTCACAGCGTATACTTCAGCGGAATATCAAAACAGCGGCCCGGGGTGCAAAACGCATCAATGACAGCGACCATCTACCACACAGAACAACACCATTTATATAAACAACTATCATGACAGGGCACCCACAGCCAAGTAACAATTACAAATGAATTAAGTCGGCACGGCGGCCCACATTGAAAATGACTTAGGCCTACCTTTGATGAACTCAAAGATATAGCTGAGTTGCAGACATTATCAGTAATGCACAGGGCAAAAAGCAGAATGTTACCAGCATATTTACAACAGTTGTTTGTTTTTGGATCAGACAAGGAAGACCACAGAAGGAAATTAAATTGTAAGCATCCATATGCAAGGACTACTCTTAAACAAATGTGTATTTCGGTAGTTGGTGTACAATTGTGGAATTCTCAACACAAGGATCTAAAGAATTGTATATGTATTTTTCAGTTAAAGAAATTGTATAAATTAAGAAAGATGGGACTATATGAAGCAGAATGTGAATAAGTCTATGTACTCTGGTCCTTCATGTTTTTGATGTCTTTGATGTGATGTCTCCTCTGTATTTGCGGGTCCCATTGCCATTGTTATTGTTGTTGTTGTTACTATTATCATCATGCGTCGCTTTCCACCTTCTTCTCCAGTAGGACTCAGATGAGGGTGTTTCACTTTTCTTTTCTTTTCCTTATACATGTTGTTTTGTTTCTTTCCGTTAACCATCAAGTGGGAAATAAGTATTTTTTTGTGTTTCTGTTAGTATCCTAAGATACTGTTATGTGTGGCTGTGAAGAAAAAAAAAAAAAATATATATATTATTATTATGAAGGGCAGACCATCTATTTGTTTTTTGTTTTTTTTAGAAAGGGGCAGGTCACATGAGATGTTATTCTTCTCCCTGCTCCTTTTCGCTCAATGGTAGTCATGTTTTGTGGCAATTATTGTACATTTTGTTTTGCGTACCATGAGCGGGACAAATAAAAATGAAATTAAATGAAATGATCAAATCACTGAAACACAAAGTCCATCCTCCTGTCCTTTTGGATGAAGCACTTGATGGCGGGTCATTCAGCTGATCCTTTGCCACTCCAGTTTATCATTGGAACTCAATCTTGAAAATGACTCCGTTAATAATTTCGCAACGATGTCATCACTATCACTGACATGTGCCAGCCATCATGAACGAACTTATGCTAATTATAAATCTATCGATTAGATTTATGATTCGGAAATAATAAAAGTAGGGTAGACATGTGGATATTATCCGGCTGAACAAAACGTGCATTTATCTAACAGGTTCGTTTTCCACAGACCTTATTTCCAGCTGTTTTCCAAAACCCTATGGAGAAATCCCATTGCTTTCTGTCGAGGGAATCCGAGCGAAGCTTACTTCCGGGTTTTAGGACGCGTCACTGCACCACTTGCATAGACCTCACAGCGGGCGGATCTTGTCATAAAGTCCGCGAAAATAAAGCCCGCCCATTTAGAGGGAAGATATGATTGGTCAATTGTACTGTCACTTGACATTACTTTCTCTCGTTGAGTTACTATAGCTGGCCCTCTGTGAATATAGAGAGGGACCAACAAGCTCTCCATTCTTCACAGTAACTCGCAGAGACGGCATTTAACCCTTCACATTCCAACAGAAACTGAACAGGCAGATTCGAAGGATTTATTTATTTGGAAATATTATTTTAAATACAATTAAATCAAGTTATTTTGATAAAACTAATGAAAAATATAAAAAACGTTTTTTTTAATGTTTTCAAATTTTTTTTTTTAGAATATCTTAGGCCCTCACAGAGGGCCTAGAGGGTCCCGCCACTGCCACCTGCGTTGCCACACCCTGTACCACACCCGCCAGCATCCTCCTCCTCCGTGCCGGTACCTCCACTACAGACGCTACCTAGCAGCACATCAACAGGTAAGCTACTATTGGGCCAGCAACCGCTCAAAGACCAACAGCCCCAGATGATCTTGGGGTTAATAAACCCAACCAGGTGAAACTGGATCGTTATCCAGGGTGATTGTTTTCAGGATAGAAGCGCACTTTTGCCGCTGCATGGTACAACAACAGACCATGGCTTGAATATTCGTTAAAAGCAGACGCAGCCTTTTGTTTCCCCTGTAGACAGTTTAAAATAAATACGTCGTCATCTGATGCGGCTTTTACTGTCAAAGGTTTTTGCGACTGGAAACACGCATTACAGACTGATAAAGGACTGCTAAGGCATGCCGCATCAAAAGAACACATTTCATGTGAGAGTTTGTGGAGAGAGAGAGAGATACGCGAGGAAACAAATAAGGAAATGAGTACTTTGGTGCAGATCAGCTGCACGGAGCCGTTATTACGTGTCAGCTGTTGTTGATATTATAGCTTTTTTAGCTGACAACCAACTCCCTCTCAGAGGTGACCACGATTCACTCCACAGCATGTCCGAGTGCAGTGCATAGGAAAATAAACTATGCCCAAGGCGGGCTAAACAGTTCATCGTCTCCGTCTCTACTATTTCTCTCCGAGTGCAGTGATGAGGAAGCTGCCATCCGTAACCAGTGTGCCTTGCTCGTGATTTATCAGTGTCTGTGCTGCCACGCACACAATGTTTCAAAAGTGGTTTCTATGTTGCCCTTTATTTGTGTATGTATTTGCGATAGTGTGCGTCTTTGCGCAATGCCGTTGGCCTTGCTGTTGATATATATTGTGCCGCTGGCCCGCAGCACGTGACGGTTTTGTGTGCCCTCCCATGAAAATCATATGCCCTCCCTTTAGATTTGTTCTGGCGCCGGGTCTGCTTCACGTCACCACCGCTAAGCTAAAGGAGGCTAATGTTGGGCTATAAAGGAACTACAGCACGGTCACATGACTTCACGTCACCACCGCTAAGCTAAAGGTGGCTAATGTAGGTTGAGTGGTATACTGGTAGTATTCATGCTGTAATTCCTATCTGTAAAATGTGTGCTACACCATATTACTAATATTGTGTCACATTTGTTTTTGTAATTTCTTTCAGATAAACTGTTTGAGGAAACTTTCAGCAAGGCGGATATCACAGGATCGGTCTTTGGTGGAGTTTTTGTGGGAGCTTTTATACTTCTTGCTCTGCTTGTTGCTATAGAGCAGGGGTACTCAAACGTTTTTGTTAAAGGTCCACATGTGAATTTTATACAAGGTCAATGGTCCGGATCAATGCCGGCTCGAGTGCACTAAAATTTGAAAGTACACAGCCGAAAAGAATCCGCCCCTTCCTTCAGACTTCCTTACAGAGCACCTCCTCCAACACACATGAACGCGCACATGACGTCAGCAGACTGGTGAAAGTGGCCGCCTGTTGCTGGCGAGTCATTGAAGTACTGCTGCAATGCACGCCCAATGACGGCACGCCCAATGAGGGCACGAGATACATTTGTGCGTGCACGAGATGGAAGGCTGACAGACAGGGCGGCAATCCAATCCGTTTAGCCGATGTACTTTTTACAGTACCACGGCTTCCACAGATGACATTTTTTTATGGATTTTTTGTCAAAGCACTTCAGATATTCATTGCTATCGGGATGTTAAGAGCATTCCATGGAATATAACAAAAAGTGTATCTCGAGCCGGTTTCTGAAACTTACCTACCCCACCTTTAAGTGTCTTAATAAGGGTTTTGAATATTCTTCACTTCCATGCTTTTTTAAATTGTAAAACCTAATAAAACAAGGTGGGAAAAATATTGCTTTTCAGAATAAAAGATATAGCCACAAATTACAGTTTAAATGTTTTGATTATCTCCAAAAGAGATTCTGTGCAAGGGTTTTGTACTTGACAATGACATGTGCTTGGAAAACCTTCTTCTGTTGTATTTGAAGGTGAAATATGTTGTTGTTGATCTATAAAACAGAAGCTAATTGATCAAGAGCCGACGAAAAACCTTTCAAACTTTTATCACTTTGATTAAATACTGATGAAAAAGAACTGAACGCAGACTTCATCTTGCATCATATTATATATCAGGGGTGTTTCTAGAAATATATAGTATGAGGTGATACTGAACACTGATACACTTTTTAACTGATAGACTTGACAGATATTTGGTTTGTGAAACACTACGTGAGCCTACAAGTTTACATACAATAAATCACTTTATATTTTAACTCAAACACCAACCTTTAATCCAGCAATAAATCTGCCCTTTGGACTGAGACACTCCCTGAGTCACATGAGAGGAGACAGCGTTCAGCAGAGGAGGTCTGACAGAGCTCACCTGACTCACTGCAGAGAGACAGACGGACTGAAAAACAGACGATCACATTCACCTTCAGACCAAACTAACAACTTCCTCTGAGTTCAGCTACAGGAGAGAAAAGTGGAAACTACAGCACTGCAGCTTCAACCTGCGGACCCTCCACCCCCTGAAGGTGAGTCTGACTCCAAACATCAATCATAGTGAATTTCAGTGAAGTCAGTAGAGGAGGGGGAGAGGAGCCGTGACTGACTGAACTTCCTGTCTGCTGTGTTTCAGCTTCACTCAGAGACAACATGGCTTCCAGGTTAGAGGAAGATCTCTGCTGTCCGATCTGTAAGGACGTCTTTAGAGATCCTGTCATCCTGTCCTGCTGCCACAGCTTCTGTAAAGCCTGTCTGCAGACGTGGTGGACGGGGAAAGAAGTAAAGAATTGTCCAGTTTGTCGGAGAAAATCTTCAAAGGATGAACCACCAATTATGCTGGCTTTAAAGAACCTGTGTGAGACCTTCTTACTGGAGAGAGATCAGAGATCTCCAGAGGCTCTCTGCAGTCTGCACTCTGAGAAACTCAGACTCTTCTGTCTGGACCATCAGCAGCCAGTGTGTCTCGTCTGCAGAGATTCAAGAACACACACCAACCACAGATTCAGACCCATGGATGAAGCTGCTCAGGGTCTCAGAGAGGAGCTCCAGAAAGCTCTGCAGCCCTTTCAGGAGAAACTGAAGCTCTTTGAAGAAGTTAAAGTGGAGTTTGATCAAACAGCAGGACACATGAAGCTCCAGGCTCTACACACAGAGACGCAGATTAAGGAGCAGTTCAAGAAGCTTCACCAGTTTATAGAAGAGGAAGAGGAGGCCAGGATGGCTGCACTGAGGGAGGAAGAGGAGCAGAAGAGGAGGAGGATGGAGGAGAAGATGGAGGCTGTGAGCAGAGAGATAACAGCTCTTTCACACACAGTCAGAGCCACAGAAGAGGAGCTGAGAGCTGAAGACGTCTCCTTCCTGCACGACTACAAGGCTGCAGTGGAGAGGCTGCAGCGCCCCCTGCTGGAGGATCCACAGCTGCCCTCAGGAGCTCTGATAGACCAGGCCAAACACCTGGGCAACCTCAGCTTCAACATCTGGAGCAAGATGAAGGACATGGTGTCCTACTCTCCTCTCATCCTGGACCCAAACACTGTTCATCCATTACTCATCCTGTCTGAAGATCTGACCAGTGTGAGACGAGTAGAGGAGGAAGAGGAGGAAGAGGAGGAAGAGGAGGTAGAGGAGGAAGAGGAGGTAGAGGAGGAAGAGGAGGTAGAGGAGGAAGAGGAGGAAGAGGAGGTAGAGGAGGTAGAGGAGGAAGAGGAGGAAGTAGAGGTAGAGGAACTTCCTGATAATCCAGAGAGGTTTGATAAACACCCCTTAGTCCTGGGCTCTGAGGGCTTTAACTCAGGGACTCACAGCTGGGAGGTCCAGGTTACAGACAGTACACACTGGGAACTGGGTGTGTTAGCAGAGTCTGTCCAGAGGAAGGGAATCATAGAGTCTGGATTATTGGGAATAGATTTCAATGAAGGTGAATACTCAGAAGGGTCTTCATCAGCTCCACCCACTCCTCTCAGCCTGAAGAAGGAGCTCCAGAGGGTCAGAGTGGATCTGGACTGGAACAGAGGAAAGTTGTCGTTCTCTGATCCTGACACTAACACACACATACACACCTTCACACACACTTTCACTGAGAGGATGTTTCCATACATTATCACTCTTGGTGAAGTGCAGATATTACCGCTGAAGGTGTGTGTGACAGTGGATCAGAGCAGGTAGAGATAAACAGGATCATTATATCTGTGATGTTCGTCTCTGAAAGGGATCGTTCACTGACCTCTGAACCCGTCCTCCTGCTGTCTCTTTATTCTAAACATCTTTTTATTCTTGTTGTTATTGAGTTTGATAATCTGCTTTTTGATCATACTGTCAACCTTTACTAAATTGAAACACGTGCATTTAGCAGACACTTGTATCCAAGTAACATCATGTTTATCAAATGTGCTGAACTGCTTCCTTTAGAGGAAATACGAGATATATATTCTTCACATTTGAAATGATCTCACCCAGATTCAGATCTTTATGTCAGGTTAGAGTTTAACCTTCTGTTTTATTGAAACTACACTGAACAAAAATATAAACGCAACTCTTTTGTTTTTGCTCCCATTTTTCATGAGATGAACTCAAAGACCTAAAACATGTTCTATTTACACAAAATAACCATTTCTCTCAAATATTGTTCACAAATCTGAACAAATGTGTGATAGTGAGCACTTCTCCTTTGCCGAGATAATCCATCCCACCTCACAGGTGTGGCATATCAAGATGCTGATTAGACAGCATGATTATTGCACAGGTGTGCCTTAGGCTGGCCACAATAAAAGGCCACTCTGAAAGGTGTAGTTTTGCTTTATTGGGGGGGTCTGGGGGGGTCCGAAAACCAGTCAGTATCTTTAGCTTTTAATTGAAACTGAGCGGTTGTGTTTCGTTTTTGGTTGATGGACATTTGGGGCTAGACCCCAGGGAATCAGAGTCTGGGGACTTTGTCCTGGCTGGTTTTCTCCGTGTATGCTGCTCGGGACGTATGTGCCATACAAGCGTACACAGCTGATGTTCGGAGAAACCTTAAAGGCATCAGTAAAATGGAACTTCTGTGGGAACTATTCATATCTTAAACTGCAAAGTAGCTTTTTATTCATGTACTTTTTCTTTGAATATTTATTTTATTATCTTTTCTTTTTAATTACTGTTTTTAAATGCCATTGTCTGAATGCATTATTGTAAAGCACCTTGAATTGCCTTGTGTTGAAAGGTGCAATATAAATAAACTTGCCTTGCCTTAGTGATGGGCATTTAGATTCCCTTCGGGGACACAAATCTTTTGATTCAGTTCACTTTAAAGATTCGTTCACTGATTCGTTCACCGGTTCGCGAACGACTTCTGGTGATTTGCACGTTCGCAAACGATTCGTCTTTGTACTTAATTCGTTCAGTGAGTACAAGAAGTTTTCTGGCGTAAAATGTATGATATTAAAAACACATTTTACACCTCACCTTGTTGCCCCATAAATTATGCTCTGGGAATAGGCTACATATTATTTAAGAAATATAATTGGCCATTGTTAAATCTCATAAATGTGTGCCTGACTATACGATGTATTACAGCAGGCTAGCACGAATACTTTCAAACTAGGGTGACCAGGTCCCAACAAACCAAATGTGGGACAAGGAGTATGTTTGTGTGGGACAATGTGGGACACCCTCTCAACAGTACAGGTCTATTAGAGGTCACCAGAAAGAGTCATAAGAAGATCGGTGATGCAGCCTTTGTAAACTACGTCCCAAAACTGTGGAACACGTTACCCAACAATATTAGGGAAGCCAATACATTAGGCATTTTTAAAAGGCAGCTTAAAACTCTTTACCAAAGCATTTGACTGATTTTACACTATTATACTGCACTATTCTCTGTGATTGACATTGCACTATTTCTCTGTTTTATTCCCCATGTTTTTATTATTTTATCCCACTTTATGCTTTGCTCTTGCTGCTTGTTTTACACTGATTTTATGTCTTATTTTTTACTGATGTAAAGCACTTTGAACTGCAATCCCCTGTATGAAAGGTGCTATATAAATAGTTATTATTATTATTTATGGCGGACAGGTTGAGGAGGATGTCTCGCTCCTGTGTGTGTGTAACGGAGCTCAGATGAGAGGGCTCTTTACAGTTTTAATCCACTGTCAAACTGCATGTTTTCTGCTATATTTGATGAGAGATAAAATGATTTTCTGCCACAGGAGTTTGACAGAGAATAACTGAAAGTACACAGTAAAATAACTTCATAGTAGCCTACTTGTGGTAGAAGTCCAACTAGTACCGAGTCCAACAGTAAAGTACTTCATTGTATTTGTGGTAGTTGTCTAACTGATTCCAACTCTGTGTAGATGGAACATCCAGTATTTCGGAGGGGCCCTAACGGGACCCTCCTCTTGAAAGAAAGGGATATAAGATAACTAAGTAACTGCTAGAATCCACTTCAAGACAATGGTACTTGCGTATCATGCTGCGAATGGATCTGGCCCTTCCTACATCCAGGACATGGTTAAACCGTACACCCCAGCACGTGCACTCCGCTCTGCATCAGCCAAACGACTCGCTGCACCCTCGCTGCCAAGGGGACCCAAGTTCCCATCAGCAAAAACACGTGGGTTTGCTATCCTGGCTCCAAGATGGTGGAATGAGCTCCCCATTGACATCAGGACAGCAGATAGCTTACACACCTTCCGGCGCAGACTGAAAACTCATCTCTTTCGACTCCACTTCGAGCGATAGAACTATTAACAAAGCACTTATATACTAATAAAGGACTGGCTTATCTAAAGCCAGTTGAGTAGCACTTGAAATGTTTTGGCTCTATGAAACCTGATGTACTTATATTATTCTGTTTCCTTCAAGTTTGTATTTTGTTGGTCGAACGCACTTATTGTAAGTCGCTTTGGATAAAAGCGTCAGTTAAATGCAATGTAATGTAATGTAAAGATAAAATAACTGTAGGAAACAGTTCTGAACTGTTTCCGCCAGTTCTTTAAGTTCGTCGTTCGCGAACAGCTTCTCTTTAGCTTTTGGCGGAAGGCGGCGACTCAAACAAACGAATCGTTTTGTGGGAGGAATCAGTTCATCTCGTTCACTTCAAAGATTCGTTCAAAAAGAACGAATCGTTCGCGAACGACCCATCACTACTTGTTAATTATATGACATTAATTGGTTTAAATTGTGTACAATGCTTTTGTGTTTTTCCTATAGGTTTTTCTCTTTCGATTCTGAGAGACACATTTATTTTTTCAGAGGTTTTGATCGGCTAAAACATCGAACTACACCAGGGGCGGACTGGGACTACAAATCAGCCCGGGACTCTCGACCGGCCCACTTCGCAACTAAATACCGATAGTAAATTGTCGACTAATAATGAAGAAAATTAACACATTTGTTGCAATAGTAATTTATGCACTAACTACATTACTACTTGTACTACAACATTTGAATCATCAGTTCTTCCTCATTTTCCTCAATTGTTCATTTGGTTTATTAAAATAATGATATTGTGGTCATTGTTAAAAAATGTCTGCTATTATGAGTATTATTATTTGTATAATGCACTTTCTGCCTTCCTGTCATTAGGAGTTAGACATGTAATGGCTAATTGATTTGATTAGAACCTTCATTATCCTAAACTGCTGGGACATTTCGCCAATACCTTTATATTGTCTATTCTTCACTTACTTGTCGGCATTGATGTACAGAGCCGACAGAAGACCTTGTTTAGTGGGAATGCTGTTAACAGCATTCCCACTATCTGTTATTCTATACGCACAAAAAGTTTATTATTCCGCCGACTTATTTTGGCCCTCTTCTCCTCCCGCATTGAACATCGCAGAAACGCCGTTCAAACATCAAAGCGTTCAGCTCGGTCGGGAATCGATTGCTATTACTTTTCTCATTCATAACTTTCATAATTCCAGAGATACATCCCATAATTCATCACATTTTTAACATTTTAACTTTAACATTGCGCAGCTCGTTAAGGCAGAGTGCGTGATGTCAGAGTTAGAGTGGAGGACAGTTTGAAATTTGCCTTCATATATTTTTTTTAAACTGCCATAATTCCCAAACCCTACATTCCTGAGACATAATTTTTCATGACAAACGTAGGAAAACATCCCGTAGCTTGAAAAATGACAAATAATTAAGCAAAAAATAATTAAACAAAATGCCTCGAGGGCATGAAGTGACAAAAACATTCAACATTCCTCCATTAAAGCCCATTGTAATTTCAGGCTGATATTTCCTCACGGCAGCAGCCGCACAACTTTAGTTAAACTGCCAAAAAGGCCACATTATTGAACCGAAAGTACACAAAAATTACACTTCAGATACTCAACTTCCTTGACATGCTTCACGTTTTGAAATTTCACAGATATCTCTTACGGTTCTTCCACAAAACGTTCACATGTAACAGGTTTATCTCTCATTCAGAACAATGGAAACCTTTGATCTCTGCACACCTCGTTAGCTCAAATATAAACACCTGTGTAATGGAACACGATGATGTCATCGCTCCAACTGACACGTTCAAGGCTGTTTCTGCATGTCAGTCTTAATGCATGACGGTGTTTTTGATAATGGATCCTGACCACTCACATTTGTACACTGTGGAGTTAAACAAATTATATTATTAAACAAATATATAACATAAATACAACAAATACTCGAATTTAGTCTCTTTTCAAGCGCTCTTCATCGGTAACTTTAGCATTTCTGAGTGTACTTGACGCATCAATAATAGCAGATGCGTCACACCAAGCCCGGGAGTATTATTCTGCTTTGACTCCCGCTAGGTAAGTTCATGTATCCATAAACACCTGAACTTTAAAGTGTCAAATGAACTCTTTTAAAAAATATAACACTCCGTTTGAGTTTGTTCATCGACTGTTTACTGGCGTGAGAACTGATATTAATTTACACATTAAAGGAAACAGCGTCTTAGCAGCGTATCCAGTCTTAGCCCGTTAGCATTGCGCTAACGGGCTAACGCTGCTAGCAGCGTTGCGTTAGCATTGCACTAACGGGCTAACGCTGCTAGCTAAGTTCATCGCTCCCTAAACAGTTGAACTTTAAAGTATCAAATGAACTATTTTTCACACACCATTTGAGTTGCGCTAAAGTGCCAAGCTTGTCATGTTGTTTATAGCAGCTAACTGCAGTATGACTACTCCTGTTTAGTTACCAAAGGATGCTAACAGCCAGTTATTAATCAGGCATGAGAATCACTCACCTTTCGGCGAAATTCGCCGTTTTGAATCCAAAATAGGTCGTTTGTGTGATTCATGTAGATCTGCAATAAAAATATTTTTGGGGTATGGGGGGGTCTGGGACCCGGAGTAATCTGCGGCCGCGAGCTGTCATGTGCCATCATGACACGCATGGTGTTCTTTTTTTATATATTATAATGCAGCGCGAGCTGTGTGCTCGAGTCTTCCTGCCTGTCGGCTCTGCTCATGGATGTATTATAAGGCTCTGCTGCTCCGCGAAGATGGTCTAACTTCAGCAGCTACAATACCTACGGTGCGTTCGTTAATATTAGCTGTGTGGTCCGGAGTCACTGTGGCACAGACTGGACCGCTGGTGAACAGCTGTTAGAACGGGCCGTTCAGGTGTTCAGAGCAGAGCTCACTGTCGGAGCGGCAGAGCGTGATGTGAACTGAAAAGTTTTTCTGTCGCAATATTATCGTTGAGCTAGCTAACTAGCTTACATTGTCACTCTGCTAACGTTAGCTTTAGCCTTAGTTTTCTAATAGTTTTTTTTTCATAGGCTATAAACGGAGGTGGTATAAGTATAGATATTGTACTTGAGTAAAAGTAGAAGCACTCAGATCTTGTACTTGATTAAAAGCAGAAATACTCAGATCTTGTACTTGAGTAAAAGTAGAAGTACTCAGGTCTTGTACTTGAGTAAAAGTACCAGAGTGTAGGAATACTCTGTTAGTAAAAGTACTGCATTCAAAATGTTACTCAAGTGAAAGTAGAAAAGTATTCTCATCAAAATATAGTTAAAGTAGCGACAGTAAAAGTAGTCGTTGTGCAGATTGGTCCATTTCAGAATAATATATATGATATGTTTTATAATGATTGATCATGAAAGTGTTCTCAAAGCTGGTGCAGCTAGTTTGAATGACTTTGTATACTGCAGGGTAGCTTGTGAATTTACTCCAGGTGGAACTAAAGTCTGATTCAACACTTGGTTAGATTTCACATCATTCATCCACATCTGTAAAGTAACTAAAGGTATTAATACATGTAGTGGAGTCAAAGTACACCATTTACCTCTGAACTGTAAGAGGAGAAGAAGAACAAAGTAGCAAAACATTGAAATACTTAAATAAAGTACAAGTATCTCAAAATTGTACCCAAGTATAGTACTTGAGTTTATGAATTTAGTTACTTTACACCAGATGCCATAAAGATAGAAAGACTAAGCTTTGCACAGAGGCATGACAATAGATTTTCAAAATGCTCAACAGTGCTGCCAAAATTATAAAATGACTGCTACACAATTAAAATAAATGCTTTTTATATATTTCTATTAGATGTGACTCTTTAGCGTTCTGTTATTATTACCACTGCTGCTTTAGTTGTTTTGACTGCTAACATCCTGTTATTCCTCATTTTAAAGCCGATATTCCGTGGGGTCGGGGGGCTCGGGTCCTTGTCACCTTTTCCATACCTGATGAGTTTGCATCCCTGATAATACTTAGTAAGGAGGCCATAATATTTTTGACTCATGGCTGAAGTTAAGTTTCTCCAGCTCCCCAGGTTGGCAAAAAAATGCATCTCAAAATGCATCAGATTTATGCTTTAAAATATGGAATATTCAACATTTTCTTCCGGGGGAGCATTCCCCGGAACCCCCCTAGAGGGATAATATCCTTCTCTCCTTTTTCACCCCTGACCCGTTTTCATGCCTGATTAATGCTAACTTCAGCCTTTAATTAAACATGTAACTCTTGTGCTGCAGTGCTTGTTGTGTAGTGGTACTGGTGGGTTATCTGTTGCCACTTTTGTGTTTTTTTGCATACTTTCTAAATATGCAAAATGAATCTGTGGGACCTGTATTAGCAGCTACGAACAAGCAGTGATGTAGTAATTCACTATATTTAATCATGCACTTTACTTAAGTACAACATTGAGTGACTTTTACCTTACTTAACTATTTAAATAATGTGCTACTTTGTTCTTCTACCCCACTACAATTCAAAGGTTAATAGTGTACTTGCATCACCTATTGAACTCTTACAGTCTCTGCAAGTTCATTGTACTGCACAAGTACTGTTGCAGCTGCTCGCCAGCAATAAACTAGATAAGGATACATTTTTTTATTTGCAATTAATTTAGGTTTTCTTGACCGATAAAAGCTTAATGTAAAACTGTTAATTAAACATGATAAATAGTTGTATTATTGATTAACACATTTGGCTCAAGTGTGCAGTATTACATATTAAATAGCTTGTGTACATTATTGACAGTTAAGGCTAAA
>JAPTMU010000049.1:424875-474875 GCA_028583405.1 Pogonophryne albipinna
GAGAGAAGAAGAAAGTACAGGTATTTGAGTTCAACATGTAAGAAGTAGAAAGTCAGGTATTTGAGTTCAACATGTAAGAAGTAGAAAGTACAGGTATTTGGGTTCAACATGTAAAGAAGTAGAAAGTACAGGTATTTGTGTTCAACATGTAAGAAGTAGAAAGTACAGGTATTTGAGTTCAACATGTGAGAAGTAGAAAGTACAGGTATTTGAGTTCAACATGTAAGAAGTAGAAAGTACAGGTATTAGGGTTTCAACATGTGAGAAGTAGAAAGTTCAGGTATTTGAGTTCAACATGTAAGAAGTAGAAAGTACAGGTATTTGAGTTCAACATGTAAGAAGTAGAAAGTACAGGTATTTGAGTTCAACATGTAAGAAGTACAGGTATTTGTGTTCAACATGTAAGAAGTAGAAAGTACAGGTATTTGTGTTCAACATGTGAGAAGTAGAAAGTTCAGGTATTTGAGTTCAACATGTAAGAAGTAGAAAGTACAGGTATTTGAGTTCAACATGTAAGAAGTAGAAAGTACAGGTATTTGTGTTCAAAATGTAAGAAGTAGAAAGTACAGGTATTTGAGTTCAACATGTGAGAAGTAGAAAGTACAGGTATTTGTGTTCAACATGTGAGAAGTAGAAAGTACAGGTATTTGTGTTCAACATGTAAGAAGTAGAAAGTACAGGTATTTGTGTTCAACATGTAAGAAGTAGAAAGTACAGGTATTTGGGTTCAACATGTAAGAAGTAGAAAGTACAGGTATTTGGGTTCAACATGTAAGAAGTAGAAAGTACAGGTATTTGGGTTCAACATGTAAGAAGTAGAAAGTACAGGTATTTGTGTTCAACATGTAAGAAGTAGAAAGTACAGGTATTTGAGTTCAAAGTGTAAGAAGTAGAAAGTACAGGTATTTGTGTTCAACATGTAAGAAGTAGAAAGTACAGGTATTTGTGTTCAACATGTAAGAAGTAGAAAGTACAGGTATTTGTGTTCAACATGTAAGAAGTAGAAAGTACAGGTATTTGTGTTCAACATGTAAGAAGTAGAAAGTACAGGTATTTGTGTTCAACATGTAAGAAGTAGAAAGTACAGGTATTTGGGTTCAACATGTAAGAAGTAGAAAGTACAGGTATTTGGGTTCAACATGTAAGAAGTAGAAAGTACAGGTATTTGGGTTCAACATGTAAGAAGTAGAAAGTACAGGTATTTGTGTTCAACATGTAAGAAGCAGAAAGTACAGGTATTTGGGTTCAACATGTAAGAAGTAGAAAGTACAGGTATTTGGGTTCAACATGTAAGAAGCAGAAAGTACAGGTATTTGGGTTCAACATGTAAGAAGCAGAAAGTACAGGTATTTGGATTCAACATGTAAGAAGTAGAAAGTACAGGTATTTGGGTTCAACATGTAAGAAGTAGAAAGTACAGGTATTTGTGTTCAACATGTGAGAAGCAGAAAGTACAGGTATTTGTGTTCAACATGTAAGAAGCAGAAAGTACAGGTATTTGAGTTCAACATGTAAGAAGTAGAAAGTACAGGTATTTGGGTTCAACATGTAAGAAGCAGAAAGTACAG
Source organism: Pogonophryne albipinna (assembly GCA_028583405.1). Classification (NCBI taxonomy): domain Eukaryota; kingdom Metazoa; phylum Chordata; class Actinopteri; order Perciformes; family Artedidraconidae; genus Pogonophryne; species Pogonophryne albipinna. The sequence goes on from JAPTMU010000049.1 coordinate 426,444, forward strand.
GTATTTGGGTTCAACATGTAAGAAGTAGAAAGTACAGGTATTTGGGTTCAACATGTAAGAAGCAGAAAGTACAGGTATTTGTGTTAAAAATGTAAGAAGTAGAAAGTACAGGTATTTGGGTTCAACATGTAAGAAGTAGAAAGTACAGGTATTTGGGTTCAACATGTAAGAAGTAGAAAGTACAGGTATTTGTGTTAAAAATGTAAGAAGTAGAAAGTACAGGTATTTGGGTTCAACATGTAAGAAGCAGAAAGTACAGGTATTTGGGTTCAACATGTAAGAAGTAGAAAGTACAGGTATTTGGGTTCAACATGTAAGAAGCAGAAAGTACAGGTATTTGGGTTCAACATGTAAGAAGCAGAAAGTACAGGTATTTGGGTTCAACATGTAAGAAGTAGAAAGTACAGGTATTTGGGTTCAACATGTAAGAAGTAGAAAGTACAGGTATTTGTGTTCAACATGTGAGAAGCAGAAAGTACAGGTATTTGTGTTGAACATGTAAGAAGCAGAAAGTACAGGTATTTGAGTTCAACATGTAAGAAGTAGAAAGTACAGGTATTTGGGTTCAACATGTAAGAAGCAGAAAGTACAGGTATTTGTGTTCAACATGTAAGAAGTAGAAAGTACAGGTATTTGGGTTCAACATGTAAGAAGCAGAAAGTACAGGTATTTGTGTTAAAAATGTAAGAAGTAGAAAGTACAGGTATTTGGGTTCAACATGTAAGAAGTAGAAAGTACAGGTATTTGGGTTCAACATGTAAGAAGTAGAAAGTACAGGTATTTGTGTTAAAAATGTAAGAAGTAGAAAGTACAGGTATTTGGGTTCAACATGTAAGAAGCAGAAAGTACAGGTATTTGGGTTCAACATGTAAGAAGTAGAAAGTACAGGTTTTGGTTCAACATGTAAGAAGCAGAAAGTACAGGTATTTGGGTTCAACATGTAAGAAGCAGAAAGTACAGGTATTTGGGTTCAAACATGTAAGAAGTAGAAAGTACAGGTATTTGGGTTCAACATGTAAGAAGTAGAAAGTACAGGTATTTGTGTTCAACATGTGAGAAGCAGAAAGTACAGGTATTTGTGTTCAACATGTAAGAAGCAGAAAGTACAGGTATTTGAGTTCAACATGTAAGAAGTAGAAAGTACAGGTATTTGGGTTCAACATGTAAGAAGCAGAAAGTACAGGTATTGTGTTCAACATGTAAGAAGTAGAAAGTACAGGTATTTGGGTTCAACATGTAAGAAGCAGAAAGTACAGGTATTTGTGTTAAAAATGTAAGAAGTAGAAAGTACAGGTATTTGGGTTCAACATGTAAGAAGTAGAAAGTACAGGTATTTGGGTTCAACATGTAAGAAGTAGAAAGACAGGTATTTGTGTTAAAAATGTAAGAAGTAGAAAGTACAGGTATTTGGGTTCAACATGTAAGAAGCAGAAAGTACAGGTATTTGGGTTCAACATGTAAGAAGTAGAAAGTACAGGTATTTGTGTTCAACATGTAAGAAGTAGAAAGTACAGGTATTTGTGTTCAACATGTAAGAAGTCAAAGTAAAAAGTCGTCAGAAAAATAAGCAGTGGAGTAAAGTACTGATACCAGAAAACATGTACAGTAACGAAGTATTTGTACTCCACTACTTCCCATGTCTGGTCACGTATAAAAGCAGTTCTTGCTCCTCTGCTGTCCTCAGGCTGGTGGAGGAGGTGAAGCTCCTGTCCAATGGCTGCCAGCTTCAGAACGAAGACGTCTACATGAACTGCACCTTCACGGACTTCATCCAGATGTGTGTGAGGAAGCTGCGGGGCGAGGATGATGAGGAGGAGCTGGTCGTAGACTACGTGAGTGATGTGACCGACTGCTGCCTAAAGTAAAGACGACGAGGTGTTGACGGGACTGTTTGTTCCTCAGGTGGAGAAGAACATCAACAACATGACCATCAAGATGCCTCATCAGCTGTTCATTAACGGACAGTTTGTCGATGCAGAGGGAGGGAAGACCTACAAGACCATCAACCCCACCGACGGCACGGTAAGAGGCTGAAAACAGTTGTCTTTGTAAGGATGGATTATTGAAACCCAGAGGAAATAAAATTCACAAAGAAAATTCTGTCTGGTGCAACAGATAGTGTTTGATTTGTTTTAGATTTTGCACTCGTCACTAATCCCACCTCCACCGGTCTCCTATAAACACCTGATTACATGGGGCCCAAAGCTGCCTTCAAGATACAAGCATGAACAACTACCTGACATAATGAAACTAAATCATTATACATTTATTATAAACAAAACAACTATTAAAGAATATAAATCAATGAAAAGCTCCAACAATTATTACATATAAGATAAGAAGTTCTTTATTGATTCCAATTTGGGAAATGTTTGTGTTGCAGCAGCATAATATAAAAGTACTTTATCTGACGTCACTTCTGTCTTTTTATCAAACGTATCTTAAAGTTATTTTATATCTGATGTTTGTGGCTGCTGTTGAGTAACAGGTACTCGATCAACGTGCTTAATTGTTAGATTTAGGCACTCATTGGAACAATATTAGTTGGAATAACTTTTACATAATGCCGTTTTACAGCCTGACGTAATCAAGATTTAAAAAAGTCTCCCTCACCAGTATTCAAACTTAGTAAAATGCTGTTTTTATCCTCTCTTCTTGCTTTATGATGCTCCACCCTTCAGGCCATCTGTGAGGTGTCTCTGGCTCAGATCAGCGATGTGAACACGGCCGTCTCTGCTGCTAAAGAGGCCTTCGAGGAGGGAGAGTGGGGCAAGATGAACGCCAGAGACCGAGGAAGACTCATCTACAAGTCAGTAAAATAACACCTTCATCGAAACACCTGCATCTTGTTCTGAATAACACAATACAGGAAAGAGAAAACCCCCAAAAGCTTTAGCTAATGAATGTTTCCATGCTGAAAACGGCAACATGACAACGTTTCCATTGGTCCCTCTTCTTTAGAGAAGACCAGGAAATGATGGATACACGGATCGTGTTCAAATCAATAGGCACGCAATGACTCTAAAGAAAAATGATCACGCCACCAAACACACATTCAGACTAAAGGAACCAGCTGTTTGGGAAATGAGAGAAGTAGAAAGTAAAGGTATTTGTGTTCAAACATGTAAGAAGTAGAAAGTACAGGTATTTGTGTTTCAAACATGTAAGAAGTAGAAAGTACAGGTATTTGTGTTCAACATGTAAGAAGTAGAAAGTACAGGTATTTGGGTTCAACATGTAAGAAGTAGAAAGTACAGGTATTTGTGTTCAACATGTAAGAAGTAGAAAGTACAGGTATTTGGGTTCAACATGTAAGAAGTAGAAAGTACAGGTATTTGGGTTCAACATGTAAGAAGTAGAAAGTACAGGTATTTGGGTTCAACATGTAAGAAGTAGAAAGTACAGGTATTTGGGTTCAACATGTAAGAAGTAGAAAGTACAGGTATTTGTGTTCAACATGTAAGAAGTAGAAAGTACAGGTATTTGAGTTCAACATGTAAGAAGTAGAAAGTTCAGGTATTTGGGTTCAACATGTAAGAAGTAGAAAGTACAGGTATTTGGGTTCAACATGAGAGAAGTAGAAAGTTCAGGTATTTGGGTTCAACAAGTAAGAAGTAGAAAGTACAGGTATTTGGGTTCAACATGTAAGAAGTAGAAAGTACAGGTATTTGTGTTCAACATGTAAGAAGTAGAAAGTACAGGTATTTGAGTTCAACATGTAAGAAGTAGAAAGTTCAGGTATTTGGGTTCAACATGTAAGAAGTAGAAAGTACAGGTATTTGGGTTCAACATGAGAGAAGTAGAAAGTTCAGGTATTTGGGTTCAACAAGTAAGAAGTAGAAAGTACAGGTATTTGGGTTCAACATGTAAGAAGTAGAAAGTACAGGTATTTGGGTTCAACATGTAAGAAGTAGAAAGTACAGGTATTTGGGTTCAACATGTAAGAAGTAGAAAGTACAGGTATTTGTGTTCAACATGTAAGAAGTAGAAAGTACAGGTATTGAGTTCAACATGTGAGAAGTAGAAAGTACAGGTATTTGGGTTCAACATGTAAGAAGTAGAAAGTACAGGTATTTGTGTTCAACATGTAAGAAGTAGAAAGTACAGGTATTTGAGTTCAACATGTGAGAAGTAGAAAGTACAGGTATTGTGTTCAAACATGTAAGAAGTAGAAAGTACAGGTATTTGAGGTTCAACATGTGAGAAGTAGAAAGTACAGGTATTTGGGTTCAACATGTAAGAAGTAGAAAGTACAGGTATTTGGGTTCAACATGTAAGAAGTAGAAAGTACAGGTATTTGAGTTCAACATGTAAGAAGTAGAAAGTACAGGTATTGAGTTCAACATGTGAGAAGTAGAAAGTACAGGTATTTGAGTTCAACATGTGAGAAGTAGAAAGTTCAGGTATTTGGGTTCAACATGTAAGAAGTAGAAAGTACAGGTATTTGAGTTCAACATGTAAGAAGTAGAAAGTACAGGTATTTGAGTTCAACATGTAAGAAGTAGAAAGTACAGGTATTTGAGTTCAACATGTAAGAAGTAGAAAGTACAGGTATTTGAGTTCAACATGTAAGAAGTAGAAAGTACAGGTATTTGGGTTCAACATGTAAGAAGTAGAAAGTACAGGTATTTGTGTTCAACATGTAAGAAGTAGAAAGTACAGGTATTTGGGTTCAACATGTAAGAAGTAGAAAGTACAGGTTTTGGGTTCAACATGTAAGAAGTAGAAAGTACAGGTATTTGGTTCAACATGTAAGAAGTAGAAAGTACAGGTATTTGGTTCAACATGTAAGAAGTAGAAAGTACAGGTATTTGAGTTCAACATGTGAGAAGTAGAAAGTACAGGTATTTGTGTTCAACATGTGAGAAGTAGAAAGTACAGGTATTTGAGTTCAACATGTAAGAAGTAGAAAGTACAGGTATTTGGGTTCAACATGTAAGAAGTAGAAAGTACAGGTATTTGAGTTCAACATGTGAGAAGTAGAAAGTACAGGTATTTGGGTTCAACATGTGAGAAGTAGAAAGTACAGGTATTTGGGTTCAACATGTAAGAAGTAAAAAGTAGTCAGGAAAATAAGTAGTGGAGTAAAGTACTGATACCAGAAACATGTACTTAAGTACAGTAAGGAAGTATTTGTACTCTACTACTTCCCCCCCCCCCCCCCCTCAGGCTGGCTGACCTGATGGAGGAGCATCAGGAGGAGCTGGCCACCATCGAGGCCATCAACTCTGGAGCCGTTTACACTCTGGCTCTAAAGACTCATGTGGGCATGTCCATCCAGACCTTTCGTTACTTTGCAGGCTGGTGTGACAAGATCCAGGTGAGGAAGCCTGGAGTGAAATTAAATCAAACTCATGTTAAAATGTAACTTGTGAAACCGCCAAATAACAGTTTTATACGGAAAATACATGGAATTAAAAGATGAAAATGTTTTGTTCACAGGGCAGCACCATTCCCATCAACCAGGCGAGACCCAATCGTAACCTCACGTTCACCAAGAAGGAACCAATAGGGTGAGTGGATTTACATCACGCACACGCACACACGCACACACAAATACACACACACACACACACACACACACACAGCATCACCGCAATGCTTGCCCCACATAACATTAATACATTCATTAAATGTAGACTTGTATCATAAGCAAAACTCTTCCCCTTTCTTCTGCTCTCCTCAGAGTGTGTGCCATCGTGATTCCCTGGAACTACCCTCTGATGATGTTGGCCTGGAAAACAGCCGCCTGCCTGGCAGCGGGAAACACCTTGGTCCTGAAACCTGCTCAGGTCAGAGAGAAATAAAGAGCTTTGTGAACATTAAAGCATGGTAAATACTGATATACACCTAAACATCAGCAGGAGAGGACTCTTTAAAGTAGAGACACTACATACTGATATACACCTGAACATCAGCAGGAAAGGACTCTTCAAAGTAGAGACACTACATACTGATATACACCTAAACATCAGCAGGAGAGGACTCTTCAAAGTAGAGACACTACATACTGATATACACCTGAACATCAGCAGGAGAGGACTCTTTAAAGTAGAGACACTAAATACTGATATACACCTGAACATCAGCAGGAGAGGACTCTTTTAAAGTAGAGACACTACATACTGATATACACCTGAACATCAGCAGGAGAGGACTCTTTAAAGTAGAGACACTACATACTGATATACACCTGAACATCAGCAGGAGAGGACTCTTTAAAGTAGAGACACCACATACTGATGTACACCTGAAGATGAGCATATTAGAGCCCCTTTTCGCTATCAAGCGTCCTCATTTCCGAAACACAACACAGACGCATGCATTCAGAAAATAAAGATGATGGTTTTAATAAATGCTGCTGTGTGTCTGCAGGTCACTCCACTGACCGCCCTGAAGTTTGCTGAGTTGGCGGCGAGGGCGGGGATTCCCAAAGGAGTCGTTAACATCCTGCCTGGATCAGGTGGGTTCTCACACTCAATCTGTTTTATTCTGGATGAATTATCAGCAGCTCATCGTCTAGCTCCACAAGAGTCAAAGTGAACTTCCTCTTCTTCTTCATCCTCTTCTTCCTCATCCTCTTCGTCCCTGGCGCTGTACAATAAGAATAACGTTTAAAAGGGTGATTTGTAAAATATCCATAAAGAAAAAGTAAATCTGTTTACAGTTCTGTTTCATATGGGTGTGCTGAGAGATGTATCCATAGATCTCGGGACGGGATGGGTGGCGCAGTGGTCTGTGCGTGGGTGGCGCAGTGGTCTGTGCGTGGGTGGTGCAGTGGTCTGTGCGTTTGATCATCAGATCAAGGGGGCGTTGGGGAACTCCAGTTCGAAACCCGCTCCCGCCCCACTGCGTCAGGCCATTGTGTCCTTGGGCAAGACACTTCGCCCGAATTTGCTCCTGTGGGTATTGTCCACAGTAGATGACCATTACATGTATGATCTGTATGTGTAATGTGTATTTGTAAAGCGCTTTGAGAGTCATTGATAAAGCGCTATAATAAAATATAAGGATTATTATTATTTATCTCTTCATGTTGCTCCCAAAGTGCACCAATTGATGCTTTTAACTTCAATATTTAAAAAAATATTTTCCCGGGGGAGCTTGCCCCCGGACCCCCCTATGTGAGGTCCACACACCACCTATAAAAATAGCACTTGACCCCTGTTTACACCTATATGCCTCGAGCCTTCATTGTAACTGTCACACTGTGTATTTGCGTGGGGAGTGTTGCAGTAGAACATTCCACTGTAGCGCCCGGTACCTTAATGGGAAACCCTAAATGTTTGAGCACCCTCTATGAAACGTCAAGCTACCCCACAGCACCACAAAATAAATATCTGGCGTCGCCACTGAGCCTGACTTGTGTTGTGGGGGCCCGACTTTTTTTTCTTCTCCAAAGTGGGGCCTGACAGAAAAAGTTTGAGAACCACTGAGTTAAAGGCAGAGGTCAAATTTCACTGTGCTGTGTGTGTGACCATTAAAAGAAGGTTTCATCCTCCAATTCTATTCTTCTAGGAGCTCTGGTGGGTCAGCGTCTGTCCGACCACCCTGACGTCCGTAAACTGGGCTTCACAGGTTCCACTGAAGTCGGGAAACACATCATGAAGAGGTGAGATGAAGTAACACACATCTATGAAACTTGAATCAACGTGTAATATCACTGCTAACCTCTGAATCTCCTCCGTCTGAAGCTGTGCCGTCAGTAACGTGAAGAAAGTGTCTCTGGAGCTTGGAGGAAAGTCCCCCCTCATCATCTTCAGCGACTGTGACATGGACAAGGCCGTGCGCATGGTGAGTCAGTGGAAGAAGGGTTGTAGTTGTTTCGTTGAAATGGCTGCAAGAGTTAAACGCTGGTGTGTTTCAACATCCAAAGATCCAAAGGCTTTATTGTCCTGTGTAGAAATGGAAATCTTAATTCCAAAGCTCCTCCAACAATACCAAGATGGCGGCGGTGATGAATGCTGCCGTGTCTTTGGCTCCTCTCCAACTTCCTTTTATTTCAGTGTTTGTTTACATTTGGGTGTGTGCTTTTCACTTTGTTTCAGGGCATGAGCTCCGTGTTCTTCAACAAGGGAGAGAACTGCATCGCGGCCGGCAGACTGTTTGTGGAAGACTCCATTCATGACCACTTTGTGAAGAGAGTGGTACGTGTCTCTCTTCTTATCTCACACTGAGGATGCCGTATGTTCAGAGGTTTGAGCAGCAAAACACTCCCTAGAACAGTGCTTCTCAAAGTGTGGTCCGCGGACCACTGGTGGTCCGTGAGCACCCCCTAGTGGTCCGTGAGTATATTGGTAACATTTCACATTTTAAATAAATAAATTTAAGTTTTCCGCACTCTCGCGGGGATATCTCCGCAATGGAGCGAGCTTAAGTTTCACTTTCGATTGCATGATATAGCCCAGATAAACACCTTCATCACACATGTGGCCACTTGTTTGTACCATTTTCAGGCGATTTGTAAAAAACGATGTGTTTTTGGATATTTGTGGAGTTAGGTGGTCCGCGAGTGTTTTTTATTGGTTAAGTCCTTGGTATGAAAAAGTTTGAGAAACACTCCCTAGAGGCATTGGATATATTTCAGTGCTTTTGTCATGTTTTCTAAATATTGAATGTGTCAATAGCGCCAACACAGTCACGAGTCCTATAGGTGAAGTCAATATATAGCCGACTTGCTATTGATGATATTAAATTCCTGTCATTTTGCATCTCATTGTCACTGAGAGGCTAAGCCAAAGCGTTAAGCCTCTGAGGATCCACTAACTGGACATTATTGACACACACACAGCTTTCCAGTCAGATACAACGTTTCTGTTAAATACAGTCTAATTATTTCCTTTTATTATACATAATAGGGAGGCGTGCGTGTGCGTGTGCGTGTGTGTGTGTGTGTGTGTGTGTGTTGTTCATACTTCAATTCCGTAAAAACTCTGAAACTGAAATGAGAGATTTTGAAACGAAACCCTGACTGAGTTATTTTGCATCCGTTCGCACCTACGTGTGTGTTTCTCTCAGGTTGAGGAGGTGAAGAAGATGAAGGTCGGTGACCCTCTGGACCGGTCCACAGACCACGGACCTCAGAACCACAAAGCCCACCTGGACAAACTGGTGGATTTCTGTCAGGCTGGGATCAAAGAGGGGGCCACGCTGATTTGTGGAGGAAAACAGGTGCAGAGACCAGGTAAACAATGTCAGCCATTAGGAGGCAGGTTGACTCCATTGTTTCTCATAGAATAGAAAACAATCCTTTCTTGTCATTCCACAAGTGCAACGAGAAGAGTAAAGCTACTCCTTTAAGGTGCCACCAGGCAGATATGTAACGTGGTCTCTGGTTGTGTGTCTGCCTCCAGGTTTCTTCTTCGAGCCCACGCTCTTCACCGATGTTCAGGACCACATGTTCATCGCTAAAGAAGAGTCCTTCGGCCCCATCATGATCATCTCCTCGTTCAAGGGCGGGTAAGAGCCTGTGTCCACGTTTAAGCATCTGTTTTCTATTGTTTCCAGTGAGGAGAAAGCTCATCTAATGCGACGACAAAAAAAAGCATTGCCAAGCATCTTTTTTTCAGGGTGCTAAGCCGTAGAAAATATTTCAACGTTTCCGAAAAGCACAGATGACGTCACTGTGGAAAATGCTGTAGAAGCTTTGACCGTGTCTGTCAGAAGGAAACTATCATGCCAAAGACCTCAGAGTGTATTTTTAAGAACACTGGATGTTGTTGTCAGGGAGTGTTTTATCTCCGTATGTGGATCGTCCTCCTCGCTCTGTGGCTGTCAGACTAAGGCGTGAAGCTCATTTATAAGAAGTGTGAGAGCAAGCACCTTCCTGTTTGTACTCATGGCGAAAAAATCATGTAACACAAATAATGGCACGATACATTTATATATACTAAACTGCAAAAGTAGGAAGAAGATCAGCATACCACAATGGCTCTTAACACAGCTCATATCAAAGGCTCTTAACACAGCTCATATCAATGGCTCTTAACACAGCTCATATCAAAGGCTCTTAACACAGCTCATATCAAAGGCTCTTAACACAGCTCATATCAAAGGCTCTTACCACAGCTCATATCAAAGGCTCTTAACACAGCTCATATCAAGGCTCTTAACACAGCTCATATCAAAGGCTCTTAACACAGCTCATATCAAAGGCTCTTAACACAGCTCATATCAAAGGCTCTTAACACAGCTCATATCAAAGGCTCTTAACACAGCTCATATCAAGGCTCTTAACACAGCTCATATCAAAGGCTCTTAACACAGCTCATATCAAAGGCTCTTAACACAGCTCATAATCAATGGCTCTTAACACAGCTCATATCAATGGCTCTTAACACAGCTCATATCAATGGCTCTTAACACAGCTCATATCAAAGGCTCTTAACACAGCTCATATCAATGGCTCTTAACACAGCTCATATCAATGGCTCTTAACACAGCTCATATCAATGGCTCTTAACACAGCTCATATCAATGGCTCTTAACACAGCTCATATCAAAGGCTCTTAACACAGCTCATATCAAAGGCTCTTAACACAGCTCATATCAAAGGCTCTTATCACAGCTCATATCAATGGCTCTTAACACAGCTCATATCAAAGGCTCTTAACACAGCTCATATCAAAGGCTCTTAACACAGCTCATATCAAAGGCTCTTAACACAGCTCATATCAAAGGCTCTTAACACAGCTCATATCAAAGGCTCTTAACACAGCTCATATCAAAGGCTCTTAACACAGCTCATATCAAAGGCTCTTAACACAGCTCATATCAATGGCTCTTAACACAGCTCATATCAAAGGCTCTTAACACAGCTCATATCAAGGCTCTTAACACAGCTCATATCAAAGGCTCTTATCACAGCTCATATCAAAGGCTCTTAACACAGCTCATATCAAGGCTCTTAACACAGCTCATATCAAGGCTCTAACACAGCTCATATCAAAGGCTCTTAACACAGCTCATATCAAAGGCTCTTAACACAGCTCATATCAAAGGCTCTTATCACAGCTCATATCAAAGGCTCTTAACACAGCTCATATCAAAGGCTCTTAACACAGCTCATATCAAAGGCTCTTAACACAGCTCATATCAAAGGCTCTTAACACAGCTCATATCAAGGCTCTTAACACAGCTCATATCAAAGGCTCTTAACACAGCTCATATCAAAGGCTCTTAACACAGCTCATATCAAAGGCTCTTATCACAGCTCATATCAATGGCTCTTAACACAGCTCATATCAATGGCTCTTAACACAGCTCATATCAATGGCCCTTAACACAGCTCATATCAATGGCTCTTAACACAGCTCATATCAAAGGCTCTTAACACAGCTCATATCAAAGGCTCTTAACACAGCTCATATCAATGGCTCTTAACACAGCTCATATCAATGGGCTCTTAACACAGCTCATATCAATGGCTCTTAACACAGCTCATATCAAAGGCTCTTAACACAGCTCATATAAATGGCTCTTAACACAGCTCATATAAATGGCTCTTAACACAGCTCATATCAAAGGCTCTTAACACAGCTCATATCAAAGGCTCTTAACACAGCTCATATCAAAGGCCCTTAACACAGCTCATATCAATGGCTCTTAACACAGCTCATATCAAAGGCTCTTAACACAGCTCATATCAAAGGATCTTAACACAGCTCATGATCAAAGGCTCTTAACAACAGCTCATATACAAGGGGACGCTTAACACAGCTCATATTCAATGCTCTTAAACCACAGCTCTTATCCAAATGGCTCTTAACACAGCTCCATATCAAAGGCTCTTAACAACAGCTCATATCAAATGGCTCTTACAACACAGGCTCAATATCAAAGGTCTCTTAACACGCCTCATATCAATGGCTCGTTAACACAGCTACATATCAAGGCTCTTAACACAGCTCATATCAATGGCTCTTAGCACAGCTCATATCAGATGGCTCTTAACAAGCTCATATCAAATGGCTCTTAACACAGCTCATATCAATGGCTCTTAACACAGCTCATATCAAATGGCTCTTAACACAGCTCATATCAAATGGCTCTAACACACAGCTCATATCAATGGCTCTTAACACAGCTCATATCAATGGCTCTTAACCCGCTCATATCAAAGGCTCTTACACAGCTCATATCAAAGGCTCGTAACACAGCTCATACAATGGCTCTTAAACACAGCTCATATCAATGGCTCTTAACACAGCTCATATCAATGGCCCTTAACACAGCTCATATCAAGTGGCTCTTAACACAGCTCATATCAAAAGGCTCTTAACACAGCTCATATCAAAGGCTCTTAACACAGCTCATATCAAAGGCTCTTAACACAGCTCATATCAATGGCTCTTAACACAGCTCATATCAATGGCCCTTAACACAGCTCATATCAATGGCTCTTAACACAGCTTCATATCAATGGCCTCTTACACAGCTCATATCAAATGGCCTTAACACAGCTTCATATCAATGGCTCTTAACACAGCTCATATCAATGGCTCCTTAACACAGCTCATATCAAAGGCTCTTAACACAGCTCATATCAAATGCTCTTAACACAGCTCATATCAAATGGCTCTTAACACAGCTCATATCAAAGGCTCTTAACACAGCTCATATCAAAGGCTCTTAACACAGCTCATATCAATGGCCCTTAACACAGCTCATATCAATGGCTCTTAACACAGCTCATATCAAAGGCTCTTAACACAGCTCATATCAAAGGCTCTTAACACAGCTCATATCAATGGCTCTTAACACAGCTCATATCAATGGCCCTTAACACAGCTCATATCAATGGCTCTTAACACAGCTCATATCAATGGCTCTTAACACAGCTCATATCAAAGGCTCTTAACACAGCTCATATCAAAGGCTCTTAACACAGCTCATATCAATGGCTCTTAACACAGCTCATATCAATGGCTCTTAACACAGCTCATATCAAAGGCTCTTAACACAGCTCATATCAAAGGCTCTTAACACAGCTCATATCAATGGCTCTTAACACAGCTCATATCAATGGCTCTTAACACAGCTCATATCAATGGCTCTTAACACAGCTCATATCAATGGCTCTTAACACAGCTCATATCAATGGCTCTTAACACAGCTCATATCAAAGGCTCTTAACACAGCTCATATCAAAGGCTCTTAACACAGCTCATATCAAAGGCTCTTAACACAGCTCATATCAATGGCCCTTAACACAGCTCATATCAATGGCCCTTAACACAGCTCATATCAATGGCTCTTAACACAGCTCATATCAAAGGCTCTTAACACAGCTCATATCAAAGGCTCTTAACACAGCTCATATCAATGGCTCTTAACACAGCTCATATCAAAGGCTCTTAACACAGCTCATATCAATGGCTCTTAACACAGCTCATATCAATGGCCCTTAACACAGCTCATATCAATGGCTCTTAACACAGCTCATATCAATGGCCCTTAACACAGCTCATATCAATGGCTCTTAACACAGCTCATATCAAAGGCTCTTAACACAGCTCATATCAAAGGCTCTTAACACAGCTCATATCAAAGGCTCTTAACACAGCTCATATCAATGGCTCTTAACACAGCTCATATCAATGGCCCTTAACACAGCTCATATCAATGGCTCTTAACACAGCTCATATCAATGGCCCTTAACACAGCTCATATCAATGGCCCTTAACACAGCTCATATCAATGGCTCTTAACACAGCTCATATCAATGGCTCTTAACACAGCTCATATCAAAGGCTCTTAACACAGCTCATATCAAAGGCTCTTAACACAGCTCATATCAAAGGCTCTTAACACAGCTCATATCAAAGGCTCTTAACACAGCTCATATCAAAGGCTCTTAACACAGCTCATATCAAAGGCTCTTAACACAGCTCATATCAAAGGCTCTTAACACAGCTCATATCAAAGGCTCTTAACACAGCTCATATCAAAGGCTCTTAACACAGCTCATATCAATGGCTCTTAACACAGCTCATATCAATGGCTCTTAACACAGCTCATATCAAAGGCTCTTAACACAGCTCATATCAATGGCTCTTAACACAGCTGATATCAATGGCTCTTAACACAGCTGATATCAATGGCTCTTAACACAGCTGATATCAATGGCTCTTAACACAGCTGATATCAAAGGCTCTTAACACAGCTCATATCAAAGGCTCTTAACACAGCTCATATCAAAGGCTCTTAACACAGCTCATATCAAAGGCTCTTAACACAGCTCATATCAAAGGCTCTTAACACAGCTCATATCAAAGGCTCTTAACACAGCTCATATCAAAGGCTCTTAACACAGCTCATATCAAAGGCTCTTAACACAGCTCATATCAAAGGCTCTTAACACAGCTCATATCAAAGGCTCTTAACACGGCTGATATCAAAGGCTCTTAACACGGCTCATATCAAAGGCTCTTAACACGGCTCATATCAAAGGCTCTTAACACGGCTCATATCAAAGGCTCTTAACACGGCTCATATCAAAGGCTCTTAACACGGCTCATATCAAAGGCTCTTAACACGGCTCATATCAATGGCTCTTAACACGGCTCATATCAATGGCTCTTAACACAGCTCATATCAAAGGCTCTTAACACAGCTCATATCAAAGGCTCTTAACACAGCTCATATCAAAGGCTCTTAACACAGCTCATATCAAAGGCTCTTAACACAGCTCATATCAAAGGCTCTTAACACAGCTCATATCAAAGGCTCTTAACACAGCTCATATCAATGGCTCTTAACACGGCTCATATCAAAGGAACAACATTTAGATTTACAAAAAGACATACTCAACAATGCTCAGTTTCATCTTGTTGCCACTGAGCCCCAAGTCAACAGAATAAGAATTCACAATCTCATCCTCTCTGTGTGCTCTCTCTCGCTCTCTCTCTGTCTCTCTCTGTCTCTCTCTCTCTGTCTCTCTGTCTCTCTCTCTCTCTCTGTCTCTCTCTCTCTGTCTGTCTGTCTGTCTCTCTCTCTGTCTCTCTGTCTCTCTCTCTCTCTCTCTCTGTCTCTCTCTCTCTCTGTCTCTGTCTCTCTCTCTCTGTCTCTCTCTCTCTGTCTGTCTGTCTGTCTCTCTCTCTCTGTCTCTCTCTCTCTGTCTCTCTGTCTCTCTCTCTCTCTCTCTGTCTCTCTCTCTCTCTCTCTGTCTGTCTGTCTCTGTCTGTCTCTCTCTCTCTGTCTCTCTCTCTGTCTCTCTCTCTCTGTCTCTCTGTCTGTCTCTGTCTCTCTGTCTCTCGCTCTCTCGCTCTGTCTCTCTCGCTCTGTCTCTGTCTCTCTCTGTCTCTGTCTCTCTCTGTCTCTGTCTCTCTCTCTCTCTCTGTCTCTCTCTCTCTCTCTGTCTCGCTCTCTCTCTCGCTCTCTCTCGCTCTCTCTGTCTCGCTCTCTCGCTCTCTCTCTGTCTCTCTGTCTCGCTCTCGCTCTCGCTCTCTCTCTCGCTCTGTCTCGCTCTCGCTCTGTCTCTCTCTGTCTCCCTCGCTCTCTCTGTCTCCCTCGCTCTCTCTGTCTCCCTCGCTCTCTCTGTCTCTCTCGCTCTCTCTGTCTCTCTCGCTCTCTCTCGCTCTCTCGCTCTCTCGCTCTCTCGCTCTCGCTCTCTCGCTCTCTCTCTCGCTCTCTCTCTCTCCCTCCTCTCTCTCTCTCTCTGCCTCAGTGATGTGGACGACGTCCTGAGGAGAGCGAACGCCACAGAGTTCGGCCTGGCGTCGGGGGTTTTCACGCGGGACATCAGCAAAGCTCTGTACGTCAGCGAGAAGCTGAACGCCGGCACCGTGTTCGTCAACACTTACAACAAGACGGACGTGGCCTCGCCTTTCGGAGGATTCAAGCAGTCCGGATTCGGAAAAGATCTGGGTAAGAAACGGCTGACTCTGGATCTGGTGTTCGTGCAGGGGGGGGGGGGAGAATTGGCATTTCAATTAAACAATGAATCACTTAAGTTTAAACACGATGGACAAGTCTCCATACTGACACACTACAACATTAACATGCTCTTATCTGTTATTGATAAAAACAGGATTATATATTTTATAATGATGTGAAAAAGCCATCCTGCACACTTTGGACTTTATATTCAGTTGACTCTTCACTTCTACTTGAATAACATTTTGAGTTCAGGACTTTTACTTTTTAGGGGAATTTTTGTTTTTTTAAACAATATGTTTATATATTTGTCATTATTTTAAACAACATAGCTACAAGACACACAGGCAAACAATTACATTGAGATATATATATATATATATATATATATATATATATATATATATATATATATATATATATATATATATATATATATATATATATATATATATATATATATATATATATATATATATAATAATAATAAAAGCAATTGGGCAGTAGCAACATTATCCTCACAAGTGTACATAGTCCCAGCAGTTTAAGAAGCACTTTACTTTTCCTTTCAGCCACATCGCTCTCGTGGATTCCCATTGTTCTTATTTCTTAGCATGTTTGAAACATTAACATTCCCTAACTGAGTAAACGGGTCCCAAACCCTATCAAAGGTTTCCTGTTTCCTTTTCAGAATATACGTTCTCTTCTCCATAGAACAGCAATTACTCATTTCCCTCAGCCATTGGCCAATCTCTTTTTAGGGGTATTTAAAGTAAAGGATCTGAGTACTTATTGTCTGTTTCTCTGTCTCTACAACAGGACAAGACGCTCTGAATGAATACCTGAGGACGAAGGCAGTGACCATCGAGTACTAAGAGGTGGAGGAAGCGGTGAAGAGTGGAGGATGGAGTGATTTGCTCACTATAATTGACTGCCTCTCGTTAGTGAATACTAATCCTGTGCCTTAACACGATCAATCAGTCTAACAAATGAATGTTGAGTCCTGATCCATGCTGTAGTAAGTACTGTCATATAAATACGCCCAAGTGACCTCAGACTGTTTGTAATCAATGTGATTTAGTAAGAAAGGGATGATGTGAAGCAAGGAGGTCGAAACATCAGGATCCTGATCAACATGTCAGGGTTTTTCTAAATTAATGACCGCTTCGCTGCACATTATCCAGCTTATTGCACGGCTGCGTACAAAATGAACCAACGACTTGTTTCAGGAATATTGATAAAAAATGATTTAGTGTTTACTTCCTGTCTGTCTTCTTCTGCGGTTCACTTTAGTGTTTACTTCCTGTCTGTCTTTTTCTGCTGTTCCCGTTAGTGTTTACTTCCTGTCTGTCTTCTTCTGATTATTTCTCTGACGTCCAGCACTCTGTTTTAACCTCTTTCCTTCTCTTGTTCACTTTTCTTTTCTGTGGACAGTTTAGCCGTCATGAATTAAAAGTTTCGGGCTCTCCACAAATATAAAAATCTATTTTCAAAAACTATTCATGGTGTTTTCTCATGGATAAACTAAAGCTTGTTGTCCACAGCTGACGTGAAATTGACCGGACTTCTCTATGCGGATTGATATCACTGCACATAGTCACTTGATTCTCCTTAGCAACAGTCTCCTAGCGAAAAATAACAGACTTATGGAATGAACAAATCAACCAATCAGAATCGAGTATTTGACTAAGCCTTGTAAGTAGTCTAACGGATGATTGTTTAGTCCTGATCCATGCTGTTGTGATCTACACCCAAGTGACCTCAGAGACTGTTATTAATCCATGTGATTGAGTTACGAAATGGAAATATTTGTATCAGACTGCCTGAGTTTCTGATATGGCTTACATTAGGTCAGAGAAGTATTAAGAAATATAACAGTTCTAACAACAGGTTCTAAATAAAAACTGCTGTGAATCTCACCACTGTGTCCATTTGTATTCTTATTAGTTCATGTATGATGAAGTTTGACTTGAAATCATTCAATGGGAATTATTTTTACACAGATTTTTACGTCGATGTTATATCAGAAAATAACTAAATTACGACACTTTAGAGTATTGCATTTGGGTTTAATCTGTTTTCTGCCATTATTCCTGTATGAAGCTGCAGTGATGTTGACATGAATCAGATCAACAGCTGATATCCACATTTTGACTGCACTCATATATTTGTTAAGTAGGTAAAAACACATGATATGCTATATGATATAATGCAGTACTTTACTACATATCAGTATTTAAACGTGGCCCCATTTTTACAAACTACAACATTAAAATGCTCTTACATGTATTTTTTTAATTATAAATTCAGTTGACTGTGTAATGCTACTTGAATAACATTTTGAATTCAGGACTTTTACTTTTTAGGGGTACTTAAAGTAATCAGAGTACTTATTGTAAGGGGGCGTGTCATCTCTGTGGTGAAAGTTATTAATGTTCATATGTTAACCCATTATCAACATATAATGACCAGAGTTTGACTCCAGTGCTGCCAACACCTACTACACATCATCTTCATCCAAGATATTCCCAGGAGTTTTCAGAAGGAGCGTGCGAGGGCTTTTGTTTTGAAATAACTTCCGGGTATTCTGCCCCGCCCCCCAGTTCCAATGTTTATCATTTGACCATTTAGTAAGATGAAAAGCACACGTAAAAAAGCATTGCAGTCAAGTCACTGTTCTGTTCACTGGTTCACGAAACAAAAGCAATTGTTACTAAGGTGCACGGAATAAATTACCGGTTATGTTCACCAGGAACCTACTTTTATTTTGAAATCTGATTCTGCACGCTCCTGCCGTAAATCATAGTATACGAGCCTACGTTGGATTACTGTAAACAACGAAGGGGCTGTTTGCCAAGTAGCAGGCTGGTTTTATTGCATTTGGAAGCAACAGTAATATGTTGTATCTTTTGGTGTTGAGTACGTTTATTTATTTTGAATGACATAATTATACGAACATGTGCAGGGAGGAGGGTGCACTGCACACCGTTTTTATTTTTTATATAATTAGGCATCTTTCTATCTAATAAAGGATGTAAAAATAAAAGTGGCGTTTTTATATGACATTCTGGGGTTGTAGAAAACACATTTAAATAATTATTACTACACAGAGAAGCGTCACGGTGCTCGCGCATCTTACGCACGGACCCGCAGCTGAATCCATCCTCAGGTCGACATCTTTTATAGAAAATAAGGGGGCTTGTTTTTTTTAAATAGCCCACTCAATATGATCACACCACCGTGTTTCAGACCACTGCCTCTTTTTATTGGTGCCTTTTAAAAGCTGGGATGGGCACCATTCTGCAGGAGCGCGCGCCACAACAACACGCGGAGAGGGTTTCCATCATCAGGGACAGGAAGAACAACAACACGCCTAATGTGGCCAGGTATCTCACATATTATTCAATATGATGTAATAAAATGTTCAGACAGATGCTGTGACGCCTCCATGGATCCGGGTATCCGCGGTTTGATCTGCAAATGCATGTATCCCCCTTAATAACGCAAACGACAGGATATGGTGTTGCTAGATTTGAATTGTGTGTTTTCTATGCATTGGCTGTGTTTGTTAATATGTCCTCTTTCTCTTCTTCCAAAGCAGCAGAATGGGCAGACGGCAGGCACAAAGGAAGCCGGTGCAGCCGCAGTACATGCTACCAAGTCAAGAAAATATGAATGAGAAGGTGAGAGTGAAGCACAACTGGGGGTATGAGAGGAATAATCCTTCCTGTAAACCGCTTGGAAACCATTTTGATGACTACATATCATTTTTTAAGCAGCAATGTTACATATTTTCTGATTAGACATATTTGTTTGCTTTAAATTAATAGAATGTTGATCTTTTTGTCAGAAAAAAAGCAATTTGAAGACATCTCCTAGACCTAGAGCTCTTAGAAATTGCAATGGGAATCAAAATGTTCTGGATTGTCCGATGAAACAACAGTGACAAAGTTTCACCATTACTGTGAAGTGAGGATGTGTTTAAAGAATGAAGGTGTATTAGTAGATGTGTGTGAGGCATGAAAGGCGCCTTATAAAAAAATGTATTATTATGAATACCATCTCTCTGTTCATAGAGGCTTCAGCAGAGAAGGAAGCAGAAGCCGAACCCCCCCTCCACCAAACGAGCTACCTCTCATCACAGGTGAGACTGATGTTTGTGAAAAGTTCAGAGAGCAGGATTACAGTGTTAGTAAAAACTAAACATATCATCTAGTGTTTGTTGTAAAGGATCAGATGTGATCTCTTCTCTGTGAGCTGTTCTGTTCTGTAGGATAATACTTTAAGTCTGAATCTCTACTTCTACTGCCTGAATCTGCTTCATGGTTTTCACTTTCTTTGCTTCATTTGTTCTGTTTCTAATTCAGAAGGTGAACCTATATGTTCATAAAACAGTGTGTGTGAGCTTAACTGTGTGTGTTAAACTAAAATGGAGCATTTTCTGTCAGCTCAGATTGTATTCTGCTTTTTTAAACTGTAGTATGTGCTCATGTGTTTCACTGTTGGTGTATAGGCTGCAGCCTGGATATGCTTTGTAGGAGCAAAACGCTCATTTGGCCATTGTTGATTGTTTATATCATAATGTTTTACACCACAATTGTCACGTGGATCTGGTTTAAGGTATTTAGTCTACCTGTTGGGTTTGTGTGGAAAGAGAAGGAGGGTGATTTGGTTCCAATACCGTTTGTTGACTGTATGGTTCTACTTTGGTTATTGTCTGTTTTCTTTTCTTTATTAAACTTTATTAAACGTAACCTCAGTACGGACTGCTTATTGGGAACGAGTCACAATGATGAAACAAGTTTACCCATCTTGGAGGTTTTCTCACTACATGCTTGATGAAAGGATTACTGATCCTAAATATCTTGGCATCTTCTTTTCTAAGGTCACATTGTTCTGTTGTCTTACACAATACACTTAAAGGTGGGGTAGGTAAGTTTGAGAAACCGGCTCGAGATACACTTTTTGTTATATTCCATGGAATGCTCTTAACATCCCGATAGCAGTGAATATCTGAAGTGCTTTGACAAAAAATACATAAAAAAATGTCATCTGTGGAAGCCGTGGTACTGTAAAAAGTACATCGGCTAAACGGATTGGATTGCCGGCCTGTCTGTCAGCCTTCCATCTCGTGCACGCACAAATGTATCTCGTGCCCTCATTGGGCGTGCCGTCATTGGGCGTGCATTGCAGCAGTACTTCAATGACTCGCCAGCAACAGGCGGCCACTTTCACCAGTCTGCTGACGTCATGTGCGCGTTCATGTGTGTTGGAGGAGGTGCTCTGTAAGGAAGTCTGAAGGAAGGGGCGGATTCTTTTCGGCTGTGTACTTTCAAATGTTAGTGCACTCGAGCCGGTTTCTGAAACTTACCTACCCCACCTTTAAGTGAAAACATCTTATTGATATTTCTTGTCTCTTTGTTTTTATTTGCATTGCATTTAACATTGAGGTAATCCAAAAGATACTCAGATTAGGTTACTGATTACATTTTCTTAACTATTGTAACTGAATATATTTGCTAACATCATTAACTTCTCCCTCCAGAACTCAGGGATCCTCGGAGTCAAAGAGCAATCCTCCGTCTCCTGCAGAGGACAGATCTTCTCAGCATAAAGAACACAGCGGTGTAGGAACCAGCCGACACTCAGCAGCTTTTCCCAGCCACAATCTGTCAAAAACCAGCCCTGATCTCCTGGAAACACCTTCAGAGGTACTGTTGGAGCTTTATATCGCCTTGTATTATTTAATAGTTAAACATTTCTTGCTGTTATTGTTTCTAGTAAATGTATTCTTAGTTATTGAAGTTGTTTAAAGGTCCCCTATTATACTGTGTTTCATCAATATATCACAGGTCTCAGATATACACAGAGCCTGTCTCTGATTGGCTGAAACACCAAACAGATCATTGCAGCATTACCCATAATCCCCTCTGTTTCAGCCCTGTTTCCAAAGTGCTGATTCTCTGTCTGTTACTTTAGATGAAAATAAGGAGCCCCTCCCCACGCCCCTCTGAGAGACATTTGGTTACAAAGAACTCAATGGTGCTCTAGGAGGAGATTCAGGTGATAAGGTGGGGGGGGGGGGGGTTACCTTGGTTGCTGATTGGCTAATGGTTACACAAGACAACACATCGTTATGACATCATAAAGTGGCCAAAATCTGATCAGCTCATTTTCAGACAGGTTTTTATAGAAATGGATCAAAAAGAGAGAGAATCTTTGTTCCTGAAACTTTCAGAGTCTCTTTCCACAGAGGGGACACATGTTGATGAAGAAGAGACATGAAGAAGAGGGGACACATGTTGATGTAGAAGAGACATGAAGAAGAGGGGACACATGTTGATGTAGAAGAGACATGAAGAAGAGGGGACACATGTTGATGTAGAAGAGACATGAAGAAGAGGGGACACATGTTGATGTAGAAGAGACATGAAGAAGAGGGGACACATGTTGATGTAGAAGAGACATGGAGAAGAGGGGACACATGTTGATGTAGAAGAGACATGAAGAAGAGGGGACACATGTTGATGTAGAAGAGACATGAAGAAGAGGGGACACATGTTGATGTAGAAGAGACATGAAGAAGAGGGGACACATGTTGATGTAGAAGAGACATGAAGAAGAGGGGACACATGTTGATGTAGAAGAGACATGAAGAAGAGGGGACACATGTTGATGTAGAAGAGACATGAAGAAGAGGGGACACATGTTGATGTAGAAGAGACATGAAGAAGAGTGGACACATGTTGATGTAGAAGAGACATGAAGAAGAGGGGACACATGTTGATGTAGAAGAGACATGAAGAAGAGGGGACACATGTTGATGTAGAAGAGACATGAAGAAGAGGGGACACATGTTGATGTCGAAGAGACATGAAGAAGAGGGGACACATGTTGATGTAGAAGAGACATGGAGAAGAGGGGACACATGTTGATGTCGAAGAGACATGAAGAAGAGGGGACACATGTTGATGTAGAAGAGACATGGAGAAGAGGGGACACATGTTGATGTAGAAGAGACATGAAGAAGAGGAGACACATGTTGATGTAGAAGAGACATGAAGAAGAGGAGACACATGTTGATGTAGAAGAGACATGAGGAAGAGGGGACACATGTTGATGTAGAAGAGACATGAAGAAGTGGATTTTGCATAATAGGGGACATTTAAGTTAATTATCTGTTTTACTTCTATATCATTTTGTCCGCTACAGGTCGGAGTTCTGAGTGTCGATGGCGACAGCGACCTGTCAGAATCAGAGAGACTTCCTGTGGGCTCTTTTAGCCGTGTTCCCCCTGAACTCCATCTGAGACCAGAAGTCATCGAGGCTGAAGACCTTTCCTCTCGCTGCCAACGACCCAGAGGACACGGACTCGGTGCTTTTGACTTCCCGGACTTCCTGCCTCCACCTTTTAACTCGTGGAGTCTGAGTCATCTGGCGGTTTTCTACAACACGGAGGGTCGGGGGGCTCCAAGACCCAGAGCTGTGGGCCCTTTGGAGAGATACTTAGAGAGGCTTCTTCAACTGGAGTGGAGGCAAATCCAGTCCGTGGAGGAGGACGGTGGGAATTCGGGAGATTTTTCCTCCAGCTGCCATAAATCTGCTGCGTCCTCCTCCTCTCGCCTCAGCTCTCCAAAGTGTATCCTTCAGTGTCAGCGCTCCTTCCCTCTCACCTTCCTCTCCTCTTTGGCCAATCACTCGGCACTACTTTCTGGATGCGCTTGCACTATCTGCCGGATACGATACTCCGCTTGTAGCACTTCCTGCTGTCGATCAACGTCCAGGATTCCCAGAAGGAGCTACAGCGAGAGTCGGATCCCTTCCTCGGACAGGGTCTCCAGAAATCAGAGGTTCAGCAGCCCTCTGAGGAACAGCCACATGAAGAGGATGCAAGCCTCAGGGAATCTACGTAACCCGGTGCAAGGTGCTGATGAGTGTCCGTCTACTTCTGAAGAAAACAGGGTTACAGAGGTGTTGGACTACAGGACTACAGGAGGAGGGCTTGGGAGGAGGAGGAGTGGTTCAGAACAAAGAAGACGAGTAGGAGAAGAAAGACTAGAGAAAAGAGAAAGTGTAGAAGAAAGACTAGAGAAAAGAGAAAGTGGATCAGAGCGAAGACGAGGAGGAGAACAACAACTAGAGAGAAAAATAAGTGGTTCTGAGTGTAGACTAGGAGGAAAAGAAAGACTAGAGAAAAGACTAGAAGAAAGACAAAGTGGTTCTGAGGTTAGACTAGGAGCAGAAGAAAGACTAGAGAAAAGAGAAAGTGGTTCCGAGTTTAGAGGAGGAGAAGAACAACTAGAGAGAAAAAGGAGTGGTTCTGAGTGTAGACGAGGAGGAGAAGAAAGACTAGAGAAAAGTTGGAGTGGATCAGAGCAAAGACGAGGAGGAGAAGAAAGACTAGAGAAAAGACTAGAGAAAAGACGAAGTGGTTCTGAGGTTAGACGAGGAGGAGAAGAAAGACTAGAAGAAAGACTAGAGAAAAGACTAGAAGAAAGACTAGAGAAAAGACGAAGTGGTTTTGAGGTTAGACGAGGAGGAGAAGAAAGACTAGAAGAAAGACTAGAAGAAAGACTAGAGAAAAGACTAGAAGAAAGACTAGAAGAAAGACTAGAGAAAAGACGAAGTGGTTCTGAGGTTAGACGAGGAGGAGAAGAAAGACTAGATGAAAGACTAGAGAAAAGACGAAGTGGTTCTGAGGTTAGACGAGGAGGAGAAGAAAGACTAGATGAAAGACTAGAGAAAAGACGAAGTGGTTCTGAGGTTAGACGAGGAGGAGAAGAAAGACTAGATGAAAGACTAGAGAAAAGACGAAGTGGTTCTGAGGTTAGACGAGGAGGAGAAGAAAGACTAGATGAAAGACTAGAGAAAAGACGAAGTGGTTCTGAGGTTAGACGAGGAGGAGAAGAAAGACTAGATGAAAGACTAGAGAAAAGACGAAGTGGTTCTGAGGTTAGACGAGGAGGAGAAGAAAGACTAGATGAAAGACTAGATGAAAGACGAAGTGGTTCTGAGGTTAGACGAGGAGGAGAAGAAAGACTAGATGAAAGACTAGAGAAAAGACGAAGTGGTTCTGAGGTTAGACGAGGAGGAGAAGAAAGACTAGATGAAAGACTAGATGAAAGACGAAGTGGTTCTGAGGTTAGACGAGGAGGAGAAGAAAGACTAGATGAAAGACTAGAGAAAAGACGAAGTGGTTCTGAGGTTAGACGACGAGGAGGAGCTGAGCTGAAGGATCGGGAAATAAAACCTGTCGCTGCAATAATGGACAATTTACCTGGTTTTAAAAAGTCTCCAGGAGGCAGACACAAGCAGGTGGACTTTGTTATATGACAGCAGGTTGGAAGTGTAATCCGTATGCAATATTTGGAAACTTCACGTCAAATATTTTATTAAGAATGTATGTTTTCAACGACAGGAAGTGTAGCAAGATTGTAGTTTTTTCATTACTGGATGTCATACTCTGCCAGATTAGTCTCTTAGAATATTATGTTTAATCCAATGCTGTTATTGCAGGTATATAAAGTCATGCAACAGTTTACGTGTTTACATGCTCTACTGATCCATTTACTTTTACATTTGAATCAAGCACAATACACTATATATTAATCTGTGTTCAGGAATTTTGATTCTGTTTTGGTTTGTCAAAAACCTGCTGAAAAATAAAGCTTTACCAAACTATTATAACTGGCAGATGTTATTTTTTAGAAGTCAAAATAGTAGGCTTAGTTCAATAAAACACAAATGGCACCCGTCTGTCCTGTTGAAGGCCTATAGAGGCATCACAAAGGTCCTCTCTGTTTGATACAGGACACATCTTTTAAAAAGGTCTTGGTTTCTTCTTTTCTAAGGTTTCATTGTTTGGTCGTCTTACATAATGCACTTAAAGGGGCCCTATTATTCTCAGGTTCATACTGGGACACGTCTGCATGATTTAATGTTCAAAAAGCTCTTTATTTCTCTCATTAGCCGCGTTCACACCAAGTACTTTGTCGTACTTAGTGCCCAGCACTTAGTTCCCAGCACTTAGTACCCCCATGGAATAAATTCCTGGGCAGTGGCGGCTGGTGGAAAATATTTTTGGTGGGGCTATGGAAATAGGGACCAAACCATACTAGGGCGGTCCGGGGGGATCTTCCCCCGGAATAAATTTTTGAGAAATGACCCCTTAAATTATGACTTCTGGTGCTGTTAGAGGGGGGGTGGGGGGATAAAAATTAGCTGCTAATGGTAGCCACCAGACATGTGTCGCAGGTCCGGTTTTGGCTACGCGTCACTCTCACTCCTTATTTGGCAACCTGTTGTGTGTATGTGGAACTTTCCCTCGATTCTATTGGCTCTAGCGGTTAAAAAGAGATGTCAATCATCAAAATCGACCAAGGGGGGCCAGAGATAAGTAAAATCCACCCAAATAAGCCCAGAAGTGGGTTTGTTTTTCTAAATCTCTCTAAAAAGGTCAAATATCACTTGTTTTGCATCAATCTTGATACAGGGTACTTATTATATGTTGTACTTTGGATTCCTAAAGCTTTTAGTCTACCTTACCATCATCCAAGGTTAGTTTTCACTATAAGTACAAAATATTTTTGGACGGACACTATAATTTACAGTTTTTTACCATGTTCAATCTGAATTTTCTTTAAAATAACAAACATCTATATTGATTCTGACTTTTCTACATCCAACTCAGGTTTATCATTACTTTGAGAATAAAGATTATGAATTTTCCCCTTTTAGAAGATATGGTCATTAGTTCTGGGAATGTCATTTTCGAGCCTGAGACCTGAAAAACAGGCTTGGGGCCTAACAGGTTTTAAAGGGGCTCTATTATGCTCATTGTCAGGTTTGCATCAGTATTTAGTGTCTCTGCTGTGACATGTTTCCATGCTTCAATGTTCAAAAAGGTCTTTGTGTTTGTGTGTGTGATGGAGAAACACAGGGATTTTCATCTTTGCAGACCATTTACATGCACAAAAACCTGTATAACAGACTCCAGGGAATGGAGAACTCCTAAAAGCATGATGGAGTGTAGCAGGGATGACGTATTTACTCGGAAGTAAGCTGCATGGGTTCCCTCGACAAAAAAGCAATGGGATTTCTCCATAGGATTTTGGAAAATAGCTCGAAATAAGGTCTGTGGAAAACAAACCTGTTTGATAAATGCACGTTTTGTTCAGCCGGATAATCTCCACGTCTACCCTACTTTTATCATTTTCAAATCATAAATCTAATGGCCAGAAGCAAAATACTAACGTTATGCTATAAACGAACTACAGCCGAGCCCAGCAGCACGACTTCAACGTCACGCCAACTTAAGATCCATATTCAAACATACAGATTCTAAATGGTACAAGTTGAAGTGTTTGTTTGAACAGCCTGCAGGAGGCAGGGATTTGCTTTCAAGCAGAACAGGGCAAACAAACTAGGAGTGTTTACGTCTTCGGCGTAATGACGTACAACGTCCTCGACAACTTCTGTAGTCCTATTCAGCCACTTGTTAACAACCATCGTTTATCAGACACGTCAACTCTTCAGAAATCACCAGTGGGGTCACTGCTGATGGATTTAATGTCGTAGAACAAAACGTGATCCCTCTCTTCAATGTGTATCGACCACAGACCTTATTTCAGCCAGTTTCCAAAATCCTATGGAGAGATCCCATTGGCTCTGAGACGAGGGAACAGGAAGTGGTAAAATGCTGACTCACTTCCGGGTTTTAGGACTCGTCACATGACTTCACGTCACCACCGCTATGCTAAAGGTGGCTAATGTTGGGCTATAAAGGCACTACAGCATGGTCACATGACTTCACGTCACCACCGCTAAGCTAAAGGCGGCTAATGTTGGGCTATAAAGGAACTACAGCACGGTCACATGACTTCACGTCACCACCGCTAAGCTAAAGGCGGCTAATGTTGGGCTATAAAGGAACTACAGCACGGTCACATGACTTCACGTCACCACCGCTAAGCTAAAGGTGGCTAATGTTGGGCTATAAAGGAACTACAGCACGGTCACATGACTTCACATCACCACCGCTAAGCTAGAGGAGGCTAATGTTGGGCTATAAAGGAACTACAGCACGGTCACATGACTTCACGTCATGCCCGGCGCCGTGGGAGGGTCAGGGAGGGCCAGGCACTCCCATTTGACATTCCTGCCCTCCCCCAATAAATACGTTTTTTATTATTTATAAAAATTAAAAAATATATATATAGGCCTATTATTTTTTTAATTATAAATAAACTTAACTTTTATGCTACGATGTATGTGATGTCAGATAGTAACAAAAAAAAATCGCAGGCTACATCAAATAAATGCATGTGTCTGTTGTGATTTGTGATTCGTCCACATTTAGACCAATCACAGAGTCACACTCTGCCGCCTATTCTGGATTTGTTTATTGTGCATTCTGTAGACTCCCATTTCTGTTTGAATTACAAAATGGACATCAGAAATTGGCTTAAAAGGTCTAAGGATTTGTTAAAACGAAATAGCGATTAAAGAACTGCAGCCGATGCAGCTGCTGGCGACCCTGCACCTGCCGTTGCAGCAGCGTGCCTTAATGTCACAAGCTTGACCTCGGCAAACCCCGGGGCTGAGTTAGCGAGCCCAAGCCTTGACTCATCAAGGCAGCCGCCACCAACGCTGTCCTCCGAGGCACAGCTCCTTGTGCCCCTACCATCACCACCTGCCAGTGGGGAGCCGTGACTTTTATACCTAGGCCCTCTGACCCCCCTTCCCTCGAAAAAAAAGAAGAGATATTACGTCACAGCGTATACTTCAGCGGAATATCAAAACAGCGGCCCGGGGTGCAAAACGCATCAATGACAGCGACCCTCTACCACACAGAACAACACCATTTATATAAACACCTATCATGACAGGGCACCCACAGCCAAGTAACAATTACAAATGAATTAAGTCGGCACGGCGGCCCACATTGAAAATGACTTAGGCCTACCTTTGATGATCAATCACTGAAACACAAAGTCCATCCTCCTGTCCTTTTGGATGAAGCACTTGATGGCGGGTCATTCAGCTGATCCTTTGCCACTCCAGTTTATCATTGGAACTCAATCTTGAAAATGACTCGGTTAATAATTTCGTCACTATCACTGACATGTGCCAGCCATCATGAACGAACTTATGCTAATTATAAATCTATCGATTAGATTTATGATTCGGAAATAATAAAAGTAGGGTAGACATGTGGATATTATCCGGCTGAACAAAACGTGCATTTATCAAACAGGTTCGTTTTCCACAGACCTTATTTCCAGCTATTTTCCAAAATCCTATGGAGAAATCCCATTGCTTTCTGTCGAGGGAATCCGAGCGAAGCTTACTTCCGGGTTTTAGGACGCGTCACTGCAGCACTTGCATAGACCTCACAGCGGGCGGATCTTGTCATAAAGTCCGCGAAAATAAAGCTCGCCCAGAGGGAAGATATGATTGGTCAATTGTACTGTCATTTGACATTACTCTCTCGTTGAGTTACTATAGCTGGCCCTCTGTGAATGTAGAGAGGGACCAACAAGCTCTCCCGTCTTCACAGTAACTCGCAGAGACGGCATTTAACCCTTCACATTCCAACAGAAACTGAACAGGCAGATTCGAAGGATTTATTTATTTGGAAATATTATTTTAAATACAATTAAATCAAGTTATTTTGGTAAAACTAATGAAAAATGTAACAACAACAAAATATAAAAAACGTTTTTTTTTAATGTTTTCAAATATTATTTTTTAGAATATCTTAGGCCCTCACAGAGGGCCTAGAGGGTCCCGCCACTGCCACCTGCGTTACCACACCCTGTACCACACCCGCCAGCATCCTCCTCCTCCGTGCCGGTACAGCCACTACAGACGCTACCTAGCAGCACATCAACAGGTAAGCTACTATTGGGCCAGCAACCGCTCAAAGACCAACAGCCCCAGATGATCTTGGGGTTAATAAACCCAACCAGGTGAAACTGGATCGTTATCCAGGGTGATTGTTTTCAGGATAGAAGCGCACTTTTGCCACCGCATGGTACAACAGACCATGGCTTGAATATTCGTTAAAAGCAGACGCAGCCTTTTGTTTCCCCTGTAGACAGTTTAAAGTAAATACGTCGTCATCTGATGCGGCTTTTACTGTCAAAGGTTTTTGCGACTGGAAACACGCATTACAGACTGATAAAGTACTGCTGCATGCCGCATCAAAAGAACACATTTCATGTGAGAGTTTGTGGAGAGAGAGACAGATACGCGAGGAAACAAATAAGGAAATTAGTACTTTGGTGCAGATCAGCTGCACGGAGCCGTTATTACGTGTTAGCTGTTGTTGATATTATAGCTTTTTTAGCTGACAACCAACTCCCTCTCAGAGGTGACTCGATTCACTCCACAGCATGTCCGAGCGCAGTGCATAGGAACATAAACTATGCCCAAGGCGGGCTAAACAGTTCATCGTCTCCGTCTCTACTATTTCTCTCCGAGTGCAGCGATGAGGAAGCTGCCATCCGTAACCAGTGTGCCTTGCTCGTGATTTACCAGTGTCTGTGCTGCCACGCACACAATGTTTCAAAAGTGGTTTCTATGTTGCCCTTTATTTGTGTATGTATTTGCGATAGTGTGCGTCTTTGCGCAATGCTGTTGGCCTTGCTGTTGATATATATTGTGCCGCTGGCCCGCAGCACGTGACGGTTTTGTGTGCCCTCCCATGAAAATCATATGCCCTCCCTTTAGATTTGTTCTGGCGCCGGGTCTGCTTCACGTCACCACCGCTAAGCTAAAGGAGGCTAATGTTGGGCTATAAAGGAACTACAGCACGGTCACATGACTTCACGTCACCACCGCTAAGCTAAAGGAGGCTAATGTTGGGCTATAAAGGAACTACAGCACGGTCACATGACTTCACGTCACCACCGCTAAGCTAAAGGTGGCTAATGTTGGGCTATAAAGGAACTACAGCACGGTCACATGACTTCACGTCACCACCGCTAAGCTAAAGGTGGCTAATGTTGGGCTATAAAGGAACTACAGCACGGTCACATGACTTCACGTCTCCACCGCTAAGCTAAAGGTGGCTAATGTTGGGCTATAAAGGAACTACAGCACAGTCACATGACTTCACGTCATCACCGCTAAGCTAAAGGAGGCTAATGTTGGGCTATAAAGGAACTACAGCACGGTCACATGACTTCACGTCACCACCGCTAAGCTAAAGGTGGCTAATGTAGGTTGAGTGGTATACTGGTAGTATTCATGCTGTAATTCCTATCTGTAAAATGTGTGCTACACCATATTACTAATATTGTGTCACATTTGTTTTTGTAATTTCTTTCAGATAAACTGTTTGAGGAAACTTTCAGCAAGGCGGATATCACAGGATCGGTCTTTGGTGGAGTTTTCGTGGGAGCTTTTATACTTCTTGCTCTGCTTGCTGCTATAGAGCAGGGGTACTCAAACGTTTTTGTTAAAGACATGTGAATTTTATACAAGGTCAATGGTCCGGATCAATGCCAGTAAAGCCCCCCCCCCCTGGAGCGGAGCAACAAATCTGAAATTAAGAAGCAGTTTCGGCACATGTCGTTGCAGTAAATTAAAGGGTGTTTCATGTTGTCGTTGCTGTGGACCTTCTTTGTTTTTATTTTATTTATTTATTTTATTTTATTTTGAAATTGTTACGTTTATTCTGGTTTGTTTTGTGTTTGTATCTTTTATTTTTAATTAATTAATACATTTTATGTTTTGTGAGCTGAGCTGTTTGATTGTATATGTTATGTATCTGTCTGTACAGCACTTTGGTCTGGAGGTTTTAAAGTGCTATATAAATAAAGTTGAATTGGATTGGATTAATCTACCTTATTTGGGGGCCCCCTTCTGGTCCAAGCACTTGCCTGTCGGTTAACGGCGCCCCTGTATACACACACACATTCAATACATACATGCAGTATGATGTGCAGACATCAACAAAACAGTAACGCTCTCATGTCAAAAACTATTCTTTAAAATCGACATTTCATTCTCAAGGTTTACCTGCCTTGATGTGGCTTAAGAGCTGTTCTCATCACAATAATTTATATCATCATTCTTGTATTATTATAAACATGGAGAAAGCTTTTGTTAAGACGGTTCATCATAGGATTAGTTTTTTCAAAATATCAAATGTTGCATTAAAGGTGGGGTAGGTAAGTTTCAGAAACCGGCTCGAGTGCACTAAAATGTGAAAGTACACAGCCGAAAAGAATCCGCCCCTTCCTTCAGACTTCCTTACAGAGCACCTCCTCCAACACACATGAACGCACATGACGTCAGCAGACTGGTGAAAGTGGCCGCCTGTTGCTGGCGAGTCATTGAAGTACTGCTGCAATGCACGCCCAATGACGGCACGCCCAATGAGGGCACGAGATACATTTGTGCGTGCACGAGATGGAAGGCTGACAGACAGTGCGGCAATCCAATCCGTTTAGCCGATGTACTTTTTACAGTATCACGGCTTCCATAGATGACATTTTTTTATGGATTTTTTGTCAAAGCACTTCAGATATTCATTGCTATCGGGATGTTAAGAGCATTCCATGGAATATAACTAAAAGTGTATCTCGAGCCGGTTTCTGAAACTTACCTACCCCACCTTTAAGTGTCTTAATAAGGGTTTTGAATATTCTTCACTTCCATGCTTTTTTAAATTGTAAAACCTAATAAAACAAGGTGGGAAAAATATTGCTTTTCAGAATAAAAGATATAGCCACAAATTACAGTTTAAATGTTTTGATTATCTCCAAAAGAGATTCTGTGCAAGGGTTTTGTACTTGACAATGACATGTGCTTGGAAAACCTTTTTTTGTTGTATTTGAAGGTGAAATATGTTGTTGATGATCTATAAAACAGAAGCTAATTGATCAAGAGCCGACAAAAAACCTTTCAAACTTTTATCACTTTGATTAAATACTGATGAAAAAGAACTGAACGCAGACTTCATCTTGCATCATATTATATATCAGGGGTGTTTCTAGAAATATATAGTATGAGGTGATGCTGAACACTGATACACTTTTTAACTGATAGACTTGACAGATATTTGGTTTGTGAAACACTACGTGAGCCTACAAGTTTACATACAATAAATCACTTTATATTTTAACTCAAACACCAACCTTTAATCCAGCAATAAATCTGCCCTTTGGACTGAGACACTCCCTGAGTCACATGAGAGGAGACAGAGCTCACCTGACTCACCGCAGAGAGACAGACGGACTGAAAAACAGACGATCACATTCACTTTCAGACCAAACTAACAACTTCCTCTGAGTTCAGCTACAGGAGAGAAAAGTGGAAACTACAACACTGCAGCTTCAACCTGCGGACCCTCCACCCCCTGAAGGTGAGTCTGACTCCAAACATCAATCATAGTGAATTTCAGTGAAGTCAGTAGAGGAGGGGGAGGGGAGCCGTGACTGACTGAACTTCCTGTCTGCTGTGTTTCAGCTTCACTCAGAGACAACATGGCTTCCAGGTTAGAGGAAGATCTCTGCTGTCCGATCTGTAAGGACGTCTTTAGAGATCCTGTCATCCTGTCCTGCTGCCACAGCTTCTGTAAAGCCTGTCTGCAGACGTGGTGGACGGGGAAAGAAGTAAAGAATTGTCCAGTTTGTCGGAGAAAATCTTCAAAGGATGAACCACCAATTATGCTGGCTTTAAAGAACCTGTGTGAGACCTTCTTACTGGAGAGAGATCAGAGATCTCCAGAGGCTCTCTGCAGTCTGCACTCTGAGAAACTCAGACTCTTCTGTCTGGACCATCAGCAGCCAGTGTGTCTCGTCTGCAGAGATTCAAGAACACACACCAACCACAGATTCAGACCCATGGATGAAGCTGCTCAGGGTCTCAGAGAGGAGCTCCAGAAAGCTCTGCAGCCCTTTCAGGAGAAACTGAAGCTCTTTGAAGAAGTTAAAGTGGAGTTTGATCAAACAGCAGGACACATGAAGCTCCAGGCTCTACACACAGAGACGCAGATTAAGGAGCAGTTCAAGAAGCTTCACCAGTTTATAGAAGAGGAAGAGGAGGCCAGGATGGCTGCACTGAGGGAGGAAGAGGAGCAGAAGAGGAGGAATATGGAGGAGAAGATGGAGGCTGTGAGCAGAGAGATAACAGCTCTTTCACACACAGTCAGAGCCACAGAAGAGGAGCTGAGAGCTGAAGACGTCTCCTTCCTGCACAACTACAAGGCTGCAGTGGAGAGGCTGCAGCGCCCCCTGCTGGAGGATCCACAGCTGCCCTCAGGAGCTCTGATAGACCAGGCCAAACACCTGGGCAACCTCAGCTTCAACATCTGGAGCAAGATGAAGGACATGGTGTCCTACTCTCCTCTCATCCTGGACCCAAACACTGTTCATCCATTACTCATCCTGTCTGAAGATCTGACCAGTGTGAGAGGAGTAGAGGAGGAAGAGGAGGAAGAGGAGGAAGAGGAGGAAGAGGAGGTAGAGGAGGAAGAGGAGGTAGAGGAGGAAGAGGAGGAAGAGGAGGTAGAGGAGGAAGAGGAGGAAGAGGAGGTAGAGGAGGTAGAGGAGGAAGAGGAGGAAGTAGAGGTAGAGGAACTTCCTGATAATCCAGAGAGGTTTGATAAACACCCCTTAGTCCTGGGCTCTGAGGGCTTTAACTCAGGGACTCACAGCTGGGAGGTCCAGGTTACAGACAGTACACACTGGGAACTGGGTGTGTTAGCAGAGTCTGTCCAGAGGAAGGGAATCATAGAGTCTGGATTATTGGGAATAGATTTCAATGAAGGTGAATACTCAGCAGGGTCTTCATCAGCTCCACCCACTCCTCTCAGCCTGAAGAAGGAGCTCCAGAGGGTCAGAGTGGATCTGGACTGGAACAGAGGAAAGTTGTCGTTCTCTGATCCTGACACTAACACACACATACACACCTTCACACACACTTTCACTGAGAGGATGTTTCCATACATTATCAGTCGGGAGGAAGTGCAGATATTACCGCTGAAGGTGTGTGTGACAGTGGATCAGAGCAGGTAGAGATAAACAGGATCATTATATCTGTGATGTTCGTCTCTGAAAGGGATCGTTCACTGACCTCTGAACCCGTCCTCCTGCTGTCTCTTTATTCTAAACATCTTTTTATTCTTGTTGTTATTGAGTTTGATAATCTGCTTTTTGATCATACTGTCAACCTTTACTAAATTGAAACACGTGCATTTAGCAGACACTTGTATCCAAGTAACATCATGTTTATCAAATGTGCTGAACTGCTTCCTTTAGAGGAAATAAGAGATATATATTCTTCACATTTGAAATGATCTCACCCAGATTCAGATCTTTATGTCAGGTTAGAGTTCAACCTTCTCTGTTTTATTGAAACTATGTCGTTATAAATTGTTCATTTGTGATTTGTGCTTGATGGCAAAATAAATAAATAAAATGTTTAATCCAACTGCAAGTTTGAGCAGCGAATCATTTATCAGATCCAAAATAAAATGCATTTTAATTTCCAGTCCAGACAATATTGATTTTAAATAGTTGAAATCAGAGTTGTATTACATTCCATTTTTATATTTTAAACTTGTATAATGATATAAAA
The DNA here is from genome assembly GCA_028583405.1 of Pogonophryne albipinna. NCBI lineage: Eukaryota > Metazoa > Chordata > Actinopteri > Perciformes > Artedidraconidae > Pogonophryne > Pogonophryne albipinna. Next base: position 461,910 of record JAPTMU010000049.1, read on the forward strand.
CATACAGAGTTACTGGGTTTAAATTAACTCTCTGACAGACCTCTTCGTCAGGGAATAAATTAAATGTTTTAAAGAGATTTCTAAGTATTTAAATACAGAGTAAATGTTAAACACAGTTTTCTCAGGAGAAGCCTAAACAGAGAGGACGACCCATTGCTGTTCAGCGTGGATTATCAAATGCACACGTTTATAAACTAAAGGATTTCATCTCAATCTAAATGTTACGCGCCGTAGTGTTTGCGTCGGTGTGTGTGTGTTTCTCTCCCTCTGATTGTCCTCAGGTGCAGTCTGATTGTCCTCAGGTGCAGTCTGATTGTCCTCAGGTGCAGCCTCTCCCCAGGTGCTCCCAATCTCCAATCAGGGCCTCCATATAGGACCGGAGGAAGGTTGCAGTCGCTCGCCCCTTCTCCCCTGGCTGGATGTGTGCAGCGTGGTGTCCATGTCTCCAGTATATATTTTTGTATCTAGATTTGTTTTGCAAGTTGGCTGGTGAGCCTTTTTTCTTTTTGTTAATTAAAAGACCTGCTTATGGCTTCAGAGATCCGTTTCCTCGCCTTTTTCTCTCGGCCGGCCTTTGTGCCCCTGGATCTAAAAGGGAACATGACAAATGGGGGCTCGTCCATTCTTTGAGACAAGGATTGAGTATTTGTTTGTTGTGTGGTGTTGATTATTGTCTTTGGTGGTAGTAGTGGTGTATATAAGTGTAGCATTGGCTGAATTATTTACTGTTGAACAGCTTCCTCAGTTTAGAGAGGGGAGTCTAGCTGGACTGAATCAGTCCTTCCTTCAGGCACTCATTTATTATTTTTCCTTTTTTATTTTCGGGGTAATCCTGGGTGGGGATTTAGTCCCTGTTGGGGGCAGGCGATTCAGGGTTTCGGCCGCTGATGTTTGCCTTTAAAATCGCCTCGAGCCCGGCACGCTCCAGAAGATAGTTAGGTGAGTTTGGTAGCCAGGATCTGGGGAAGTTTGTTAAAAAAAAAATACAAAAATTATAAGTAGCCGTTGATAAGGATGGCTTTTGTTTTGGAGCAGTTTGTGGCCAGTCCTACTGTGGGTCAACTAGACTTGTGTAGGAAGGTTGATTTGCGGTTCGTTGCTGAACATTATCACATTTCTGTCTCCACTGCTCTTGTTAAAAATGAACTCAAGGCTACTGTGCTAACTGGACTAGTTGAACAGGGGGTTTTGAGTCTGCCTACTTTGGTGGAATCTCCTGGCACAGTGGCCGGGGCTGTAGCAGCAGAGTCTTATGATGGAGGCCGCGTTGGTGTTACTCCTGGTGTTAAGGTTGCTACGGAACAGGCAAGAATTTTCACCATACCTCAATTCGACTCGTTTTCGGAAGGATCCTCACCTACGGGGTCTAAATTAGATGCTAAGGTAAAAGTGCGTATGGCTCGTCTCCAGTGTGAGAGGGAAGAGCGAGATAGGGATTTTCAGCTCAGGAGGGAGCTAGAGATCAGGAAGTTGGAGTTGGAGGCAGACACTGCTGTCCGGATGCGTCAATTACAGATTCAGGCAGCTGGGGTGGGTGATTCTGCTGTTACCCCTTCTGGTTCTGCTGCCACCTTTGACGTGAGTAGGCATATTTCTTTGGTCCCTGTGTTTCGTGAATCAGAGGTGGAAATCTATTTCGGTGCATTTGAGCGCATTGCTGCTGCTCTGCACTGGCCAGAAAATGTGTGGGCTAGTCTTTTACAGTGCAAGCTAGTCGGTAAGGCTCAAGAGGCTTGCTCTTCTCTTTCTGTCGAGGATAGTTTGGTGTATGAGAAGGTTAAAGGTGCTGTTCTCAGGGTATATGAGTTTGTGCCTGAGGCCTACAGGCAGCGTTTTCGCGGCCTGAAGAAAACTTCTGGCAAAACTTACGTGGACTTTGCGAGGGAGAAGAAAGTCCTCTTTGACAGGTGGTGTAGAGCTTGTAGAGCTGAGGACATTACTTCAGTGTGTGAGCTGATGATGTTGGAGGAGTTTAAAAACTGTGTACCGGAGCGTACGGTAGTCTATCTGAACGAACAGAAAGTAACTACCCTTCAGCAGGCTGCCACTCTGCATACGAGTTTGCACTGATACATAAGAGCGTTTTTTTTCAGTGTGATCCTCCTCAGCGGGACACTTATCGTAGAGCTCCTGAAAATTACGTTCCCTGTGCCAGTGTTCCAGTGTTGGAACCCAGGCTAAACAGAGCTTGTTTTTTTTGTCTTGACCCAGGTCATGTGATAGCAGACTGTGCAGGTTGGAAGCGAGAACGGGCGGCAGGTAGCAAGCACCCAAAAGGGGTGGGCTTGATTAAAACAGTGTGTCCTGGTGGTCAGGCCACATGTTAAAACGGGCCCTGATGAGTGTTTTAAGGCCGTTCATCTCGACTGCTTTTGTCTCTCTATCAGGGAAGGTGGAGGACCAGCGGCAGGTTACTGTGCTACGAGATAGTGGTGGCTCACAGTCATTCATTCTTGCCAGGGCTCTGCCATTGAGTACTGAGTCCGCCTGTGATACCAGTGCCGTGGTAAGAGGTATCGAAATGGGTTTTGTGCCCGCACCTCTACACAATGTCCATGTCCAGTCTAAACTGGCTACGGGTTTCTTCACAGTTGCCGCACTCCCCAAGGTTTCCTATCGACGGTGTGGATTTCATAATGGGAAACGATATAGCCGGAGGTAAAGTGTATCCTACTCCAGAGGTTGTTGACGTTCCTAGTTCCTGATGCTATAGATGATAACCTAGCTCTGACTCATCCGGAGGTATTTGCAGTTAGCGTTTTGACCAGAGCTCAGGCCCGTAAGCAGGCTCAGGAGGTGGATTTGTCTGATTCTTGGCTTGTTTCTGCCATATCTAACGACAGGTTGACCTCTGTTGATGGATTAGTGGAGGGCCCTCCAACAGTGTGTGATGGTGAAATGGAGCCTGTCGCTATTGCTCCAGAGGTGGCTATGCCTTTTGACCCGTGAGGCGCTCATCACAGGCACAGAGAGATGATCCTACTTGATTAAGTGTTTCGACGCTGCTGAGAACCCTAACGAATGCAATAAGAAACAGTTGTTTTTTGTGGATGATGGGGTGCTGATGCGCCGGTGGGCTGACCAATCAGGTGATGCAGATGTTGGTTCAGGTGTTGATTGGAACAGCGTTTATCAGTTAGTGGTTCCTGTGAGTTGTCGGCAGCAGGTTCTGGCGTTAGCCCACGAGCACTTGTGGTCTGGCCACTTTAGGTGTGACTAAGACTTATGATCGGATCCTTCAACATTTCTTTTGGCCAGGATTGAAAGATGACGTAGTGTGTTTCTGTAGAACTTGTAGCACATGCCAGGTAGTGGGTAAACCAAATCAAAGTAGTTCCCCCAGCGCCGTTGTGTCCTGTTCCGGCTATTGGCGAGCCTTTTGACCACATCATTGCTGACTGTGTCGGTCCAGTTGCCGAAGACCAAGGCAGGTAATCAGTTTCTGCTGACGGTGATGTGTGTATCAACCCGTTTCCCTGAGGCCATCCCTTTGCGTAAAATCACTGCACCCGCCATCATTACAGCACTGACCAAGTTTTTTACCACCTTTGGGTTGCCGAAGGTTGTGCAGACTGATCAGGGAACTAACTTCCTTTCCAAGATTTTTAGACAAACCTTGCAGTCATTGGGTGTTTCCCATTCAGTATCTAGTGCCTACCATCCAGAGTCACAAGGGGCACTTGAGCGTTGGCATCAGACATTGAAGTCGATGCTTAGGTAAATACTGCCATGACACAGGCAGGGACTGGGATGAGGGTGTTCCCTTCGTGTTATTTGCTATTCGTGACGCAAAGCAGGAGTCTATTGGGTTTAGCCCAGCTGAACTAGTGTTTGGGCACAATGTGCGTGGCCCATTAAAGATGCTAAAGATAAATTGATGTCTGAGTCCCTTCCGAAAACTGATGTGAAGAAGTTTGTGTCCCAGTGTCGTGAGCGTTTACAAAAGGCGACTAAGCTAGCAAGGGAAGCTCTTGCATCTTCGCAGGAAAGCATGAAGAACAGGTACGATAGGAGAGCAGTTAAGCGGCAGTTTCAGCCTGGTGAGCAGGTGCTGGTGTTGCTGCCTACACCCGGATCTGCTCTCAACGCACGTTTCTCAGGTCCCGTATGTGGTTGTAAGGCAAGTGTCTGACACAAACTATATCATTGACACACCTGAGCGTAGGAGAAAAACAAGGTTGTGCCATGTTAACATGCTTAAGTCCTATCATGCCAGGGAAGCTTCCCAGGGGAAGCAGCAAGGTACTGTGTAGACTGCTGTTCCCAGCGTGGCCACTTCCCTAGCCTGTGCAATGTCGATGGTTGAGGATGATTTGATAGTGCCCTTCTGGTGGTCAGCAGGGTGGTAGGTTATCGAACTCTGAGTTTATGTTGAGCTTAGAGTCTAACCTGGCGTATCTTCCAGAAAAGCCAGCGAGGCGACGTAGTCGGCTTGGTTCATGCTCACCCTGACCCTATTTGGTGATGTGCCATCGAGCACTAATGTGTTAAAGCATGACATTGATGTTGGAAATGCTCATCCAGTTAAGCAACATGCGTATCGTTGTCACATAGAGAAGAGGGAGAAAATGAAAAAGGAAGTGGGATATCTGCTTGAAAATGGCTTAGCCTAAGCCTAGCCTGCAGCCCCTGGAGCAGTCCATGTTTGCTTGCTCCTAAATCTGACGGAACACCGCGTTTTCTGCACCGATTTTCGCAAGGTGAATGCACCTAACTGTTCCAGACTCTTTTCCTTTGCCCCGTATGGATGATTGCATCGACAGTATTGGTCCTAGTGTGTTTATCACGAAGTTGGATCTCCTTAAGGGATATTGGCAGGTCCCTCTCACTTCTAGGGCCTCAGACATCTCTGCCTTTGTAACGCCTGACCACTTTATGCAATACACTGTGATGGCTTTTGGCATGAGGAATGCACCAGCCACATTTCAGCGTTTAATGCACTTGGTGTTGGGGGATGTGCCCAACTGTAATGTGTATCTTGATGATGTGGTGGTTTTTTTCCGATAACTGGACTGACCATATGGCTATTCTCACATGTGTGTTCCAGCGACTTGCAGGAGCCTCGCTAACAGTGAATCTGGCAAAGTGTGAGTTTTGGCAAGGCCACTGTCACCTACTTAGGCAAACAGGTGGGTCATGGGCATGTGAGGCCCGTGGATGCTACAGTGGAAGCCATCCTTTCCTACCCAGCTCCAGCCACCCGACTTGAACTCCCGTGGTTCCTTGGTATGGCTGGGTACTACCTGGTGTTTTTCGCAAGAACTTTTCGGTAGTTGTGGCACCGCTAACTCAACTGTGTAGCCCTAAGGTTCCATTTGTATGGACTGATGAGTGTTGCCGCTCCTTCAGCTCTGCCAAGTCTCTCCTCTGTAGTGCTCCAGTGTTGTGTGCGCCTAACTTCACCCTTCCCTTCAAACTCGAGGTGGATGCTAGTGGTTCTGGGGCTGGTGCTGTTCTGCTGCAGGAAGGTGATGGGGGTGTGTGCCATCCTGTGTGCTACTTCTCGACCAAGTTCAAGCGACATCAGCTGAATTATTCCACCATTGAGAAGGAAACTCTGGCCATGCTCCTTGCCCTGCAGCATTTTCAAGTGATATGTTGGGATCCAGTTCAACGCCAGTGGTGGTGTACACCGACCACAACCCACTCGTATTTTTGTCCCAGATGTTCAACCACAACCAGCGTTGATGCGCTGGGCCCTGTTGGCACAAGACTTCAACATCGTCATCATCAATACAAGAAGGGAGCAGATAATGTGGTAGGCCGATGTACTGTCCCGTGGGTGAGAGTTTCACAATAGGTTGAGTGTTCCTGGTAACGGGTTACGTGCCCTAGTGTTTGCGTGGGTGTGTGTGTTTTTCTCTCTCTCCCTCTGATTTCCCAGGTGCAGTCTGATTGTCCTCAGGTGCAGCCTCTCCCCAGGTGCTCCCAATCTCCAATCAGGGCCTCCATATAGGACAGGAGGAAGGTTGCAGTCGCTCGCCCCTTCTCCCCTGGCTGGATGTGTGCAGCGTGGTGTCCATGTCTCCAGTATATATTTTTGTATCTAGATTTGTTTTGCATGTTGGCTGGTGAGCCTTTTTTCTTTTTGTTAATTAAAAGACCTGCTTATGGCTTCAGAGATCCGTTTCCTCGCCTTTTTCTCTCGGCCGGTTATTTTTCGTGCTGTTACTTCCCTTTGTGCCCTTGGATCTAAAAGGGAACGTAACAAAGGGGCCTGGCTCATAGGCTGCAACAAAGATGGGAGACTAGACAAGTTAAGTGTAACAAAAAGCATATTTATTTACAATACCACATAAACCAAAGGTCTTCAAAGAAACCTAATAAATGTGGAAGTCAGTTATCAGTAATGGTTGCGTGTATGGGTGTGTGAAAATGTGCAGAAACAAAGACGCGGCCGTGTCCAACAGAAGAGTGCGAGGGCAGTATGGGTTGGTGTTGGCCTTTTATGTAGACGGCCCAGGTGTGGCTCATCAGGTTGATCACCTGAAACACAAACAAGAGCCAGCAAGCAGAACACAAAGACCTCTAGTGGAGTGGAGGGGGTCGTAACAGTCGTGTAAAGTAAAAAATGCTCCGTCAACTAGGCCTACATAAAAGTAAGAACACCTGTCGTCGGTGAAACGCCCCTCCTTACTGGAGAACGTCTCATTATGTTATAATGGTTTTTAACGGACGTTGTCTGATTATATAATCATATGCGCGAGCCGCTAGAGTCTGTTGATCTCCAGATTAACAGCAGCAGGAGAATAACCTGCCGAAAGTGCCGATGCTCCATGGCGGAGGCTCCGGTAGAAATTGCCGGGATTTGCGTTTTTAACCCCTTAATGTCTGACCAATGGTTGAACAGCATTTCCGTGCACATGACTTGTGTTTAAAGTTTATAGTCCGTTTGAGTTTTGCCGTGTGAACGCAAACCGAACCTTGTGAAAAATGAAACAATGTAACAAACTGTCGTCTGGTGCGCACCAGAGAAGCGGACTATTAGGTGTGAATGCAAGACTAAAGTGAACTATCTAAACACTCAGAGAGTCCTTTCGCTCACCTGAGTCTCTCAGTCTGAGAGGAGAGGACCCTCCTCCAGCTTGTTGTGGAACAAACAGCTCCTTATGTCCGTTAGTGCAGCTATAGCTAACCAGATGCTAACAACACGGTCCCTGCTGGCACCGCTCCCTCGCTCCCTCTCTCTCTCTCTCTCTCGATCACACTAAATGCGCTATTGCCACACAGAGCCGAGCTTGAATGACACAAGCACACGTTTATTTCCATGCATCTCTCTGATTGGTCTGGTGTCATGCCTCTGTTGCATTCACTGAACACGGGAAATTACAGTCCTACCGTCCTCTCTTGTGTCATGATGAAGTTCACGTAAAGCACGGTCAATGTATTATATTATTGAGGGAAAATTGTCCGGGGCTACAGAAAAAACATTCGGGGCTTGCCCAGGCCAGGCGACGCCACTGCTGTAGACCCACAGGAGTAATTTGGGGTGAAGTGTCTTGCCCAGGGACACAACGACATGCTGACTGCAGTGGGGTTTGAACCTGTGACCCCCTAATCCGAACACCTACGCACAACCCACTGCGCCACACGCCTCACTGTTATATATACTGTTGGACGCTCTGGTTCAGTTCAAAACTGTATCTAGTCATGCCAACTAGGGTCTGTTTCTTGTCTTGTGAGGGGAAATCTTCAATGTATGCCTTACCGAGGGCAGAACCACGACGAAGTCAGTGGTTGACATTTCTTGTTAACACTGTTCCTTCAGATGTTCGAGACGGTATTGTACTTTGTGCGTGGCATTTCACGGACCAAAGCTTCGCAAACATTGCGGCGATTTATGCCGGATATGCTGTTCCTACTTTGTTTGGACCAGCGGGAGATTCGGGTACACAACCTGTAAGTGCGCATTGTTGTTTGTGTATTTATGATGTTTAAAACAAACAAGGTATCTACTACGACTGTTTAAATGGGTAAACGTTTTTGGGGCTGCTAAGCCATTGACACAGTGCAGTGCTAACTGGGCTAACTAAGTTGCTAGCTTTTCCATATATCAACTCCAATACCAGCAGATGCCTTACATGTATCTCTACATGTAACAATGTTTTCCCTAGCATGTCTAGCTCTTGGAAACCTTCTTGTTTAGCTCAGTAGCATACATGCTAGGAACGCCAACTATAATGTAATTAAGTTTTGCGACTGACCGTACGCGTCGAAAGGAGCCAGTTGAGGTGGTTCGGGCACCTAGTTAGGATGCCACCTGGGCGCCTCCCTAGGGAGGTGTTCCAGGCACGTCCAGCTGGGAAGAGACCAAGGGGTAGACCTAGGACCAGGTGGAGGGATTATATCTCTTGGCTGGCCTGGGAGCGCCTTGGGATCCCCCAGTCAGAGCTGGTTGATGAGGGGAAAGGAACGTTTGGGGCTCTCTGCTGGAACTGATACCCCCGAGACCCGACCACGGATAAGCGGGAGAAGATGGATGGATGGACTGACCGTACTCTGTGGCTTCAGGCTTGATCGCCGTTCAAATGACCGCATCGGTTTCCCAAAAAGTGGGCGGGGCTGTAAAGTGACGTAGATTTTACTCTCATCTATTATTCAAAACCATTCTATTTATTCTAACGTAAATTACATGCCAGTGTTTTATCTTTGTATTACTTATATTTTTATACTTTATTTGCTATGAGTTATATCTGAAGCAAATTATGTTTCTGAAGATGTGTAGTCAATTCCATCCATCAATGTAGCATAAATGTGAACTCTCATTACAGGAACAATACCGGAAACAGACGTAGGAAAGATCCTCAGCTCGCTGATTGGATGTTTTAGCCGCAATGCATGTTTTTAAAGATATTACTGATTTTCTTTGAATATAAGAATGTAAATACTGAGTTGAGAGAATAGTCAGGGGATTTGGATGATGGGAGACACATCTATGGAATCACAATTTCAATAGCTTACCATTAAATGACGGATATGCCTTTCTGTCTGTGATGTTTTACAAATCAGATATTAATGTGTAGAAGTAAAACATGAGAAATAGTATAGCAATATCCTGTAACATTATGTAAAAACATGAATACATCTAAATATCTTCAGATGTTATACATACACAAGTGTCCTACACTAATAATACAAAGTTATTATTAGTATGCTGTGTGTACCTTGTGTGCACCGCCTAGTGGTTAAAGCACGTCATTGAATTATTTTTGTTGAATAATGTTATTTTTGTTGAATAATGTTATTTTTGTTGAATAATGTTATTTGATGAAAAAAATATTAAGAGTACATACTTTCATAGGGGGAAAGTAGAAGGTCAATGATAGAAATATAGAATATAAAAAATCAAGAAGATACTGTAAATGATCTCTACAATGAAACAGTTTAGTGCTGGATGTACAAAGATATTAATATGAGGATGTGCAAAACAGACAAACTAATTAACCTTTATTAACACATTAAAGAATACTTTAGGTTAAGGTCTTCTTTCTAATAAGAAAAAAGCTTTGGGGGTATCTATCTACAGATAAATATTAAGCCTGACAAAGTACTTAACGTCTAATATATTGCTTTCCTGCAATGTTAACTATGTTGAAGCACTTATTTTAACTGATATTATACACATTAATTATACTCTTATGTAGATAGTATAATAAATGTGCAGAATATGACAGTTTAATGGTGGAGGTAACACATATTGATAGATGTCTTGTAATGCACTGTTGAGGAACCTGTGACCCAAGTTTTTCATTCATTGCATAACTACACCGTAGTTGTGTATATGATATGTCAATACACCTTAGAAAATCTTGAAAGGGATGTGCAAAATAGTCATTATATACAGTTTTTAATTAACTATTAGTAGAGAATAACGAGTAATTAATTTACTTTATAGAGATCTGCAGATAAATGTTTAGTCTTCTCAAGCACCAACTATCAAATATCTCTCCTGATTGTTGGCACTTGACAATCACCTTCCCTGAGTTCGACTCAGGTGTAACTAAAGTCTGCTTTAAGGGTTGTTTATATTTCACATCATTAATCAGAATCTGCAAAGTAACTAAAATAAATGTAGTGGAGTACAAATACCAGGTTAACCTCTGACTTGTAGTGGAGTAGAACAAAGTAGTACATGCTGCTGTAACAAAAACATTTCCCAACTTGGGATCAATAAAGTATCTTATCTTAAGATGATCGATGGCTACTGCCATATTAGCTAAATGTGCCTCTGAACCTTGACAAGTGCATGTTTCAGGCTCATCAATGAACAACAGGAGGGGTCACAGACATAAGGCCAGCTGTTAAATAAAGCTATTCTGACCTTTTTGCAATCAAGCATGTTGTTTCTTACACGACCACTAGAGGTGCTACACTTTAAAACGTGACTCTGGGTCGTATTAAGCTGCTGAACAATCGACCTATATGGTCGTTTTTTGTAGGAGGACAGGCTGGACTTTGTTATATAACAGCAGGTTGAGAATCATCTTTATCATGTTACATATTTCATTAAGAATGTATATCTTCAATGACAGATGACAGGAAGTGTAGAGAGAATGTCGTTTTTTCATTACTGGATGTCATACTCTACCAGATTAGTCTCTTAGATTGTTTGTTTAATCCAATGCTGTTATTGCAGGTAAATAAAGAATTGCAACAACATGCACTTCTGATCAGATCCATTTACTTTTACATTTAAATCAAGCACAAACATTATATATTATTCGTGTTCGGGGAATTTTCTGTTTCAGGTTTGTCAATAAAATGCTGAAAAAATTAAAGTTTACCAACATTTATAAATGACATTTAAAAAAAAAGCCACTTGTGGAGGATGCTAGCTTCAATCCCACTGCCAGTCAAACTGAAGGGAATAAAACCAGACGCTGTCGCTGCAATAATGGACAATTGATGTGGTTTTAAAAAGTCTCCAGGAGGCAGACACAAGCAGGTGGACTTTATTATATGACAGCAGGTTGGAAGTGTAATCCGTATGCAATATTTGGAAACTTCACGTCAAATATTTCATTAAAAATGTATGTTTTCAACGACAGGAAAGTGTAGCAGATTGTAGTTTTTTCATTACTGGATGTCATACTCTGCCAGATTAGTCTCTTAGATTGTTTTGTTTAATCCAATGCTGTTATTGCAGGTAAAGTGCAACAACATGCACTTCTGATCAGATCCATTTACTTTTAACATTTGAATCAAGCACAATACACAATATATTAATCTGTGTTTTTTGGTTTGTCAACAACCTGCTGAAAAATAAAGCTTTACCAAACTATTATAACTGGCAGATGTTATTTTTTAGAAGTCAAAATAGTAAGGCAAGGCAAGGCAAGTTTATTTATATAGCACTTTTCAACACAAGGCAATTCAAAGTGCTTTACAAAAAATGAAAGACATTAAGAAAATGGCATTTAAAATCAGTCATTAAAAAGAAAAGCAAATAAAATAAACATTAAAAGAAAAAAAATACATGAATAAAAGTTACAGTGCAGTTTAAGATGTGAATAGTTCAATTAAAAGCAGCGACAAAAAGAAAAGTCTTCAGCCTGGATTTAAAAGTAGTCAGAGTTGCAGCGGACCTGCAGGTTTCTGGGAGTTTGTTCCAGATATTTGGAGCATAATAACTGAACGCTGCTTCTCCATATTTAGTTCTGACTCTGGGGACAGAAAGCTGACCAGTCCCTAGTAGGCTTAGTTCAATAAAACACAAATGGCACCCGTCTGTTCTGTTGAAGGCCTATAGAGGCATCACAAAGGTCCTCTCTGTTTAGCTGATACAGGACACATCTTTTAAAAAGGTCTTGGTTTCTTCTTTTCTAAGGTTTCATTGTTTGGTCGTCTTACATAATGCACTTAAAGGGGCCCTATTATTCTCAGGTTCATACTGGGACATGTCTCCATGCTTTAATGTTCAAAAAGCTCTTTATTTCTCTCATACTGCCTGTGCTGCAGCCTCTTTTCACCTCTGTCTGAAACCAGAGCCCAATCTGCTCTGATTGGTTAGCTGGCCGGCTCTGTTGTGATTGGTCAACCACTTAGAGATGTCCCGCCCCTTAGCCTATCACGTACAATGTGTTGGAGCACTGGCCAATAGAAGAGCATGAGTGTTAAGTCATGATGTCACTATGTTCAGGAAGAAAACAAAGGAGTCTAATGGAGGCTTTTCAGGCAGGGAGAGAGAAACTCCCTCTGGAGGAAACACATTTTAGACGTTGCACTAAAACCTATAGAACACACTACAGCAGAGGGAAAACCCCAAAAAGCACAATAAGTACAAAAAAACATTTATTTCCGCTTGTATTTATTTGCATTGCATTTGATATTGAGGTAATAAAGTTACGGAAAGTAATCAGGTTACATCACTTTAATATGTTGATACCCAGATCAGGTTATTGATTAAAAATGTTGTACAGGTATGTAGTAATTGTAACAGAATACATTTTAAAGTAACCCCCCCCCCCCACACCCTGTGGGGAAAGATATAGAAATGTAGAAATAATTCCCCAGTAGAGGGGGCTGTTTGCTCACTGTTCAATGCATGGATTTAACCCTGAGATAATGATAACTTAGTCACCTAGAGATGGATCCAGTAATACAGAAAGGAATGTGAAATATGAATATAATGATTTCAGTGCTGGAATTTACCATACATTACTTTATTTGCCCGTGTGAATTGCAATGAACTTTAACATATATTTAGTAGTTGAATACTCAATTCTGATTGGCCTAATGGGACATTCCAAAGGTCTGAGAACAAACCGTTGCTAGGGAGGATGTTCGGAAGCAACAATGCTTACTTTCTATTCTCCTTTAGCCTTTACGATAGAAAAGAGAAATGCTGTCCAACAATGCCTTGCGACTGCAACATTCAGACGTTCATGGAAACAACCGACAGACGCAGTTGATTTAAGTTACGCTGCTTATCCACCATTTTACAACTTATGACTTGCTAGAGCACAT
>JAPTMU010000049.1:487375-528906 GCA_028583405.1 Pogonophryne albipinna
CTCCCTCTCTTGGATATCAGCATGTGAAGGACACTGCTCAGGAACTAGTTGATGCTCTGTATGTGATGACTCCTTCCATTCTGGAGAGGATCACAGATACATGGATCCTGAGGTTGAAGCTCAAGCCGGTGACGAGGGTCATTTTTCTAACAATTATTAAAAACTAAAGAGTCTTCAGTTTTTCGATTCTAAAATGTGTGGTGTTAATCTGTGTTCTGTGAGGTCTCACCTTTGCAGGAGCGTTTGTTGGCAGACAGGGTGAATCCCTGAGGAGGACAGGCACACTGGTAGCTGCCCGCTACGTTCACACACCTGAAGGTACAGAGACTCCCGATGCTCTGAGAACACTCGTCTATATCTGTGAGAAAGAGAGGAGAGTGTGTATCAAAACTATTATTATATTTGTAAGGTGGGTACAAATTGGTGGATTCCTGTTTGCTGTATGCATGATATTATACAGGTGTTTAGTTTAGTGTCGAGGACAGCCCCAATATTCAACTGTCACAACAAACAGTAAATGGGGCATTTTTAGCCAACATTGCTAATTTCCAGCTGTATTTATATGTAGAAATCTGTCTGTTGATTGTATATATATATATATATATATACACATATTTGTATACATATATTTATATTTTGTATTCGGGATTGTGGCAAACGGTATTTCGATCTCTCTGTCTGTACACACAAACTGAAACATTGACAATAAAGTTGAATTTGACTTGTCCTCAGCTAGATGATAATAGAACCCTTTTTAAAATCACAATACATCAACAGCATTAGTTATAAAGAAAGGGTGAAAGACAAGTAGATCGAAGCAAAAGGATAAAAGAGAACAATCAAATGCAAACAACACACGCTACTACATACATGTCACATATAGCACGTCACAATCACACAACAGAAAGGAGGGGTCCATGATCACAACGTGTGACACACACACACCATATCCAACACAGACGAGTGTGTGCAGGTGCAGTGAACCGTGTACCTGATGATGTTAAGTGTACCTCTGACATATCATTGGCTTATAATAAAGTTGTTTTTATAACACATTAGAAATCATTTCACAGTGAGACCTGGTGAATTTGAGGTAGTGTTCAGTAAATGCTCACAACCACTTATTGTCTCATCTCCACACACTCTACCAGTCTCTACCTGGACTGTTAGTAGGAAATACCTTCACAGGTGTGTCCGTCGTCCTTCAGGTGGTAACCCTGGCGACAGTAGCACTGATACGAGCCGTAGATGTTGGCGCACTCCTGGCTGCACGGTTTCTTGTCACATTCGTTTACATCTAAGCACAGGAAATAAAAGACACAATTATAAAATCCTTATTTCTGGGGCTGTGCATTGTGGAACGACCACTTCGGCCATTTTGAAGGTGAAGGAAAACTGTTTTTAGTGATGACACAGACTTAAAGAGGACACCTTTTAACCCTCCTATTGTCTTCGTTTCCCCCCCTTACTTTGGTGTTCGTGGTCATATCTGACCGGTCCTGTTTTAACTGCTATTACATTAACACAAAAACCATTAATCATCACCACATTTCATTTTACACCCTTTCAAACTGTACATATTGTGTCAGACTACTGGTGTACATGAAACACTGCAGTTAATATACAAAGAACAGACACTGAACATGTATTACTGTGCCAGGTGTGATCCATGTGGGGGGATGGGCACATAAGGGGGGGGGACGACACATCTAGAGTGTGTGTGTGTGTGTGTGTGTGTGTGTGTGTGTGTGTGTGTGTGTGTGTGTGTGTGTGTGTGTGTGTGTGTGTGTGTGTGTGTGTGTGTGTGTGTGTGTGTGTTATCTGATCCGGATGGTTACTAATTCCTTTTCTTTATGGCGGTCAGACCGGGAACACCATGGTGTTACAAAGTTGACTAAATCATCCAAAATCCAATGAAAGTGGTGATCAGCAATTGTATATTTTCATATGTTCAAATGTCTACTATGAAGGACACCACAAAGCCTTAATGCAATCAAATGTAAAACAAAAAGTTATGATTGTTGAAAGTAGTAAATCGGTCAGATTTGACCCGAAGACAACAGGAGGGTTAATCAATATATATCATCTCTTATATCTTTATGTCAGAGAAACTTAAAGTGCGGCTAACCTTTACAGTTCTTTCCGTCCAAAGCCAGGGAGAAGCCCTCCGTGCAGGAGCAGTGGAACGAGCCGGGGGTGTTTTCACACGTCTGTCCACACAATCTGCCGGGGAAACGCCAGCACTCATTTATATCTGGAACAGCAGGAGAGGCAAGGTACGTTTACTTATAAAGCGCCTTTCAACACAAGGCGATTCAAGGTGCTTTACAAAAATGAAAGCCATTAAGAGCATTAAGAAATAGTGCAACAGAAACATATTATAAGACGGCATTTCAAAACACTCATTTCAAAGCAAAGATAATAAAACATAAAAGATGAGGGGGCTATTAGACCACAGACTGAAACCTCGGGGACGATAAACACTCCAGAGCTCATTCAGAAACACAACTAGTGATGTGTGGAGAGACTTTTTCACCTTCCAAACAAGCTAATGTTAGCGTGAACATGTACAGTTTGTGACGCAGGGACTCGTACCGGTGCAGAGTTTCCGCAGAGAGTCGTACTGATATCCCGTCTGACAGTCACAGGTGTAGCTGCCAGGAAGATTGTGACAAATCTGACCGAGTCTACAGCGGTTTGTCCCCATCTGACACTCGTCAAGGTCTACACAGGAGAGAGAAGGTCATCAGGGTTTGGTACGTACTGTAAAGGTTTCATTTCATTTGTTCCGTTCATGGTATCCACAACTTAATGTATAACAATTACTTACAAAGCATGTCTCTATAACCACACCGTACCCGAAACGGAGCAGGGAGAAGAAGATAATCTGATATGACCTGCCGCTTTCTAGAAATAGATGGTCTGTCCTTCATGTTTTCTTATTCACAGCTAATCATAACAGTATCGTAGGAAAATAAGAGACACACAAAAACGTACAAAAATATACTTAGTTCCCACTTGACAGTTAACGGAAAGAAAAAACTAAAAAACATCACATGAACAAGGAAGAGTGCCACACCCTCAACGAGTCCTCCTGGAGTAGAAGGGGGCAGAGTGAATCTCTACTTCTACTGCCTGAATCTGCTTCATGGTTTCCACTTTCTTTGCTTCATTTGTTCTGTTTCTAATTCAGCAGCTGAACCTATATGTTCATAAAATAGTGTGTGTGAGCTTAACTGTGTGTTAAACTAAAACGGAGGGTTTTCTGTCAGCTCAGATTTTATCTCTGCTTTTTTAAACTTCAGTATGTGCTCTTGTGTTTCATTGGTGTGTGGGCTGCTGCCTGGACGCGCTGAATGAAAGGCAGGTTTTACTGTCAAAAATATCTCTTCTGATCCTAAATATCTTGGTGTGTTCTTTTCTAAGGTCGCATCGTTCTGCTTACCTAATAAGTCAAACACATCTTATTGATATTGCATTGCATTTGATATTGAGGTAATCCAAAAGTAAAGGAAAGTAATCAGATTACTTTTATATTGTGATAGTCAGATTAGGTTACTGATAACATTTCTTTACAGGTAACTATTGTAACCGAATATATTTTGAAAGCTTTACGAGCTGATATTCAGGCTCTTTCTCCTGATATTTCTATAACTAAACATTTGAGAAGAAACTCTTCAGCCTCAATGCTCTCATCTCCATCTTTCTGACGTCGTGCTGCTGTGTTTCAGAGGAGCTTCTCACCGACACACGTGGCTCCATCAGAGCTGGCGCTGTACCCCGGGCTGCAGGAGATGGTCTTCTGCTGGCAGGAGAAGGATCCCACCGTGTTGATGCAGTTAAAACCAGAGCTGCACAACTCTCTGAGGCTGAGGCACTCATTGATGTCTAAAGAAACACACAGAGAGACAGCTGAGAATAACTGATGTGTTTACCTACATCATACACTTACACAAACATGTTATTGAGATGTATTAACACTCATTAACGTCTGCACAAACACAGAGAGAAGCACGACTAGAGACAGCTGAGAATAACTGATGTGTTTACTTACTGTCTTCCATAACACACTTAGGTAAAAAACACCTGATTGATATTTATTAACGCTCATTCATTTTATTGACCATTTGATGCTGAGGTCATCCAAAAGCAGAGCTGAGAGAAGTACTCAGGTCTTGTACTTGAGTAAAAGTAGAAGTACTCAGACCTTGTTCTTGAGTAAAAGTAGAAGTACTCAGACCTTGTTCTTGAGTAAAAGTAGAAGTACTCAGATCTTGTTCTTGAGTACAAGTAGAAGTACTCAGATCTTGTTCTTGAGTAAAAGTAGAAGTACTCAGATCTTGTTCTTGAGTAAAAGTAGAAGTACTCAGACCTTGTTCTTGAGTAAAAGTAGAAGTACTCAGGTCTTGTACTTGAGTAAAAGTAGAAGTACTCAGATCTTGTTCTTGAGTACAAGTAGAAGTACTCAGATCTTGTTCTTGAGTAAAAGTAGAAGTACTCAGATCTTGTTCTTGAGTAAAAGTAGAAGTACTCAGACCTTGTTCTTGAGTAAAAGTAGAAGTACTCAGGTCTTGTACTTGAGTAAAAGTAGAAGTACTCAGATCTTGTTCTTGAGTAAAAGTAGAAGTACTCAGATCTTGTACTTGAGTAAAAGTAGAAGTACTCAGATCTTGTTCTTGAGTAAAAGTAGAAGTACTCAGATCTTGTTCTTGAGTAAAAGTAGAAGTACTCAGACCTTGTACTTGAGGGAAAGTAGAAGTACTCAGATCTTGTACTTTAGGGAAAGGAGAAGTACTCAGATCTTGTACTTTAGTAAAAGTAGAAGGACTCAGATCTTGTACTTGAGTAAAAGTAGAAGTACTCAGATCTTGTACTTTAGGGAAAGGAGAAGTACTCAGATCTTGTACTTTAGTAAAAGTAGAAGTACTCAGATCTTGTACTTTAGTAAAAGTAGAAGTACTCAGATCTTGTACTTTAGTAAAAGTAGAAGTACTCAGATCTTGTCCTTGAGTAAAAGTAGAAGTACTCAGATCTTGTACTTGAGTAAAAGTAGAAGTACTCAGATCCTGTCCTTGAGTAAAAGTAGAAGTACTCAGATCTTGTACTTGAGTAAAAGTAGAAGTACTCAGATTTTGTACTTGAGTAGAAGTAGAAGTACTCAGATCTTGAGTAAAAGTAGAAGTACTCATATCTTGTACTTGAGTAAAAGTAGAAGTACTCAGATCTTGTACTTGAGTAAAAGTAGAAGTACTCAGATCTTGTCCTTGAGTAAAAGTAGAAGTACTCAGATCTTGTACTGGAATAAAAGTAGAAGTACTCAGATCTTGTCCTTGAGTAAAAGTAGAAGTACTCATATCTCGTACTTGAGTAAAAGTAGAAGTACTCAGATCTTGTACTTGAGTAAACATAGAAGTACTCAGATCTTGTACTTGAGTAAAAGTAGAAGTACTCAGACCTTGTACTTGAGTAAAAGAAGAAGTACTCAGATGTTGTACTTGAGTAAAAGTAGAAGTACTCAGATCTTGTTCTTGAGTACAAGTAGAAGTATTCAGATATTGTACTTGAGTAAAAGTAGAAGTACTCAGATCTTGTACTTGAGTAAAAGTAGAAGTACTCAGACCTTGTACTTGAGTAAAAGAAGAAGTACTCAGATGTTGTACTTGAGTAAAAGTAGAAGTATTCAGATATTGTACTTGAGTAAAAGTAGAAGTACTCAGATCTTGTCCTTGAGTAAAAGTAGAAGTACTCAGATCTTGTACTTGAGTAAAAGTAGAAGTACTCAGATCTTGTACTGGAGTAAAAGTAGAAGTACTCAGTTCTTGAGTAAAAGTAGAAGTACTCAGACCTTGTACTTGAGTAAAAGTAGAAGTACTCAGATATTGTCCTTGAGTAAAAGTAGAAGTACTCAGATCTTGTACTGGAATAAAAGTAGAAGTACTCAGATCTTGTACTTGAGTAAAAGTAGAAGTACTCAGACCTTGTACTTGAGTAAAAGAAGAAGTACTCAGATGTTGTACTTGAGTAAAAGTAGAAGTACTCAGATCTTGTTCTTGAGTACAAGTAGAAGTATTCAGATATTGTACTTGAGTAAAAGTATAAGTACTCAGATCTTGTTCTTGAGTACAAGTAGAAGTATTCAGATATTGTACTTGAGTAAAAGTAGAAGTACTCAGACCTTGTACTTGAGTAAAAGTAGAAGTACTCAGACCTTGTACTTGAGTAAAAGTAGAAGTACTCAGATCTTGTACTTGAGTAAAAGTAGAAGTACTCAGATGTTGTACTTGAATAAAAGTAGAAGTACTCAGATCTTGTTCTTGAGTACAAGTAGAAGTACTCAGATCTTGTACTTGAGTAAAAGTAGAAGTACTCAGATCTTGTACTTGAGTAAAAGTAGAAGTAGTCAGATCTTGTACTTGAGTAAAAGTAGAAGTACTCAGATCTTGTATTTGAGTAAAAGTAGAAGTACTCAGATCTTGTACTTGAGTAAAAGTAGAAGTACTCAGATCTTGTACTTGAGTAAAAGTAGAAGTACCAGAGTGTAGTAATACTCTGTTACAGTGAAAGTCCTGCATTCAAAATGTTCCTCAAGTGAAAGTAGAAAAGTATTCTCATCAAAATATAGTGAAAGACAGTAAAAGTAGTCGTTGTGCAGATTGGTCCATTTCAGAATAATATATATGATATGTTTTATAATGATTGATCATGAAAGTGTTCTCAAAGCTGGTGAAGGTGCAGCTAGTTCTTAATAAAAGTACAAGTATCCCAAAATTGTACTTAAGTAAATGTATTAGTTCCCACCTCTGTCCAACAGTAACGGAAAGCACATTTTTTTATTTGATAAAAACCTTCCCACTCTGGAAGTACTCATGGCCATACCTCCTGATATTACAACAGGAAAGAGGGATTTCATTTGTTAACTTTATACAACAAATAAAGAGTAAAAATGATGACCTGTGGTTCTATTGGGGGTTGGACTGATTCTTGTCAGTGTGAGGTTACCATTCAAACAAAGACAGTTTCTTACCGATACAGTTTCCATGGGAGTCCTGTGAGAATCCGGTGATGCACTTTGGTTTGTGATTACAGAGGAAGGAGCCGAGTGTGTTCTCACACACGAAGCCAACGCCACAGTTATGGGTTCCCAGAACACACTCGTTAATGTCTGAGAGTAAAAGAACAGAAAACAAACATTTCATTTTTACATAAATTGTCAAACACACTTTTAGTCAAATGTAAAAAGTTAAGGACCCAATTTCTAATACCCACTTTCACTCCGTTGGCCCGTTTGTGAGGAGGGTCCAACAGATTAACAATGTGTTGGAGCGCTAGCCAATAGAAGCGCAAGTGTTCAATAGTGGTGTCACTATGTTCAGGAAGTAAACAAGTGAGTCCAGTAGAGGCATTTGCACACAAACCTATAGAACACACGACAGGGGAGGGAGAACCCCCAAAAGAATAGAAAAATGCAATTTTGTAATTTAGTTTTTTATACTTTAAGGTCATATATTGTATACCCGTGTCTAATCTAGATAACTGTAGACTTGGGCATTTGATTGTAAAATAAACATCACATAGGACAGTGCTTCTCAAAGTGTGGTCCGCGGACCACTGGTGGTCCGTGAGCGCCCCCTAGTGGTCCGTGAGTATATTGGTAACATTTCACATTTGAAATAAATAAATAAATTTAAGTTTTCCGCACTCTCACGGGAATATCTCCGCAATGGAGCGAGCTTAAGTTTCACTTTTGATTGCATGATATAGCCCAGATAAACACCTTCATCACACATGTTGACACTTGTTTTTACCATTTTCAGGCGATTTGTAAAAAACGATGTGTTTTTGGATATTTGTGGAGTTAGGTGGTCCGCGAGTGTTTTTTTATTGGTTAAGTGGTCCTTGGTATGAAAAGGTTTGAGAAACACTGACATAGGAAAAGAGATTTGCAATAAAAATAAACGCCACTAGAACTTTCTGTAGTTTTATTACAATTAATAATTATTAGTGTTCATTTGTATGTTTTGTTGTTGTTTTGTGAGCACTATGGTGCAATTAGGGTATTCAATAATAATAATAATAATTCATTACATTTTTATTGGAGCGCTTTTCAAGGCACTCAAAGCGCCTTACAATTACTACACATTACACATATTAGACATGTAACAGTTATTATTTAGGTGACCTCAGGCTGTGTGAGCATACCGGTTTTTTTCAGACAGAACACGCTGTTCTTGGGTTTTAAATACATGGTATTAATAGCAATAATGTCGTAATTGGAGAGTGCAGGCGTCTAACTAAAAGTCACATTTTCAATGCATGGTGATATTGAGTGACAATTGTCACCACAATTAGTTTTAGTCCAGGTGGAAAAGTTACGATCGTTTCTGTTTCAGCCGGACATGAAGGGATTAGATCCAAAAACTGGCTGCTGTATTTACACTTCCGACTTAAAGGTCCCCTAGTATACTGTTTTTCATCAATATATATTATAGCTCTCAGATATATACAAAACATGTCTCTGATTGGCTCCAAACACCAAACATATCATTGCAGCATTACCCATAATCCCCTCTGTTTCAGCCCTGTTTCCAAAGTTCTGATTCTCTGTCTGTTACTTTAGATGAAAATAAGTGGTGAATGGTGCTCTAGGAGGAGATTCAGGTGATAAGGTGTGTTGGGGGGGGGGGGGGGGGGGGTTACCTTGGTTGCTGATTGGCTAATGGTTAGACAAGACAAAACATCGTTATGACATCATAAAGTGGCCAAAATCTGATCAGCTCATTTTCAGACAGGTTTTTATAGAAATGGATCAGGACAAAAAGAGAGAGAATCTTTGTTCCTGAGACTTTCAGAGTCTCTTTCCACAGAGGGGACACATGTTGATGTAGAAGAGACATGAAGAAGAGGGGACACATGTTGATGCAGAAGAGACATGAAGAAGAGGGGACACATGTTGATGTAGAAGAGACATGAAGAAGAGGGGGACACATGTTGATGTAGAAGAGACATGAAGAAGAGGGGACACATGTTGATGTAGAAGAGACATGAAGAAGAGGGGACACATGTTGATGTAGAAGAGACATGAAGAAGAGGGGACACATGTTGATGCAGAAGAGACATGAAGAAGAGGGGACACATGTTGATGTAGAAGAGACATGAAGAAGAGGGGACACATGTTGATGTAGAGGAGACATGAAGAAGAAGAAGGGACACATGTTGATGTAGAAGAGACATGAAGAAGAGGGGACACATGTTGATGTAGAAGAGACATGAAGAAGAGGGGACACATGTTGATGTAGAAGAGACATGAAGAAGAGGGGACACATGTTGATGTAGAAGAGACATGAAGAAGAGGGGACACATGTTGATGTAGAAGAGACATGAAGAAGAGGGGACACATGTTGATGTAGAGGAGACATGAAGAAGAGGGGACACATGTTGATGTAGAGGAGACATGAAGAAGAGGGGACACATGTTGATGTAGAGGAGACATGAAGAAGAGGATTTTGCATAATAGGTGACCTTGAGCCTGATTCAGCTGAGAGTGAGACAACAGACAGATTTCACTCCATCCCAGAGTCTATGTACTGAAGGTGGTTGGTTTGAAACTGGGTCTAAATGTTCTGTCAAATCTCATTCAGTAAACCGTACAGTAGGTGGCACTGTGAGTCAAGCAAGGAATAAAGATGTGCAGAATCACAAAAACATCACAGTCAAGACTTTAAAAAAGAAATTCCCCACCTATACAAATCTGCATTTAACAGAAGTTGAACAAAACTTCCTTAATGACAGTTATTGAGTCTCACGTTCCCGGATGAGTCCTTAGCAGAAGGTGGGGCTTTCCTCTACCAATCATCATTAGAGGGAGGTACTCCCAGCATCGCAGCAGTGATCTCTCCTTTCTTTCATGGAGCTAATTAGTTTTCTCCCTGTTGGATGGTCGGCTAAATATTTCCTCTATTATCTTAGCTACATGTACATTGATTAGCCCTCCTCTGTGCAAAGTGCTTTACCGCCCGCACAGAACCTTCTCTGTGGATGATTATCTTGTCAAAAACTGAATCTGGGAATCTGCTGAAGCACAAACAACACGGCAGGGGCCAAAATCATGAGAACACATCGCAATGACTGAGCAACAATCATGACTACAGTAGGAAGAAAGAAATGAAGAGAGAGTTTGTGTCTAATGCTGATGGCTTTCATCTAAATGAGGTGTCTAAATATAACCTGGTCCTGTTAAAGAGCAACTATCTGCCATCAATAATGCCAGGACTCTCCACTAGCCTCACCACCACCTGTAAGTAATGGGAACAGTAATGCATTGTGGGACATTGCGGCCATCTTTGTAGGATAGCGTCTCTAAAGAAACAGGAGCAGCTGTCAATATAAATCCGCTTTCCAGGTCATCTGTCAGTGGTTTTGCGTCCAATATGCACTTACAAAGAGAAGCTCCGCGCAGACACAGAGGAGTGTTATATAAACAAACAAAGTTGTTTAGTGACGTCCCTATTTCAAATAAGAGACGAATGGACCGATCGCTGTTACTGATGTCGGTCCTCTGGTGTTTTCAGATAGGGTCTACATTGGAATTTTACAAACGATGGATACAGGACCTTCAAATGTAAAGGACAATAATCCAGACTGAGTAATGTTATGCTAACTAAATGCTAACAAAATGACGATTTATCATGCATAATTGTTCTACCGGTGTATTTATGTATACTGCGGTGATTCATGTTTTGAATCTTATTCCCTGTCTAGTGTTTTTACTGTAGTTCAGCAGTAAACGGTTAGCAGTTGACTGACAACTTATTCAGGGTCTCATGCTAATGTTGGCTATCTCTCCCTCCGTTTCCAAGCTTGAATGAAATGCAATCCCATGGGTTGTTTTGTTCATTGCTCAAAGAAGTGGATGTTACAGCCATGACATCAACAGTGTCTTCAGACCATGTTTAAAAGTTTAAATTGAAAAGGCTACGCTACTCGCTAGCAGTGGTGTCAAGTAACTAAGTAGATTTACTCAAGTACTGCACTTCAGTACAACTTTGAGATACTTACTTAACTTGATGACTCCATGTTATGCTACTGTGTACTTTTCCTCCACCACATGTATTTAATACCTTTAGTTACTTCACAGATGTGGATGAAGGATGTGAAATATAACCAAGTATTAACTCAGACTTTAGTTCCACCTGGAGTAAATCCACCAGCTACCCTGCAGTCTACAAAGTCATTCAGACTAGCTGCACCTTCACCAGCTTTGAGAACACTTTCATGATCAATCATTATAAAACATATCAGATATATTATTCTGAAATGGACCAATCTGCACAACGACTACTTTTACTGTCTTTCACTATATTTTGATGAGAATACTTTTCTACTTTCACTTGAGGAACATTTTGAATGCAGGACTTTTACTGTAACAGAGTATTCCTACACTCTGGTACTTCTACTTTTACTCAAGTACAAGATCTGAGTACTTCTACTTTTACTCAAGTACAAGATCTGAGTACTTCTACTTTTACTCAAGTACAAGATCTGAGTACTTCTACCTTTACTCAAGTACAAGATCTGAGTACTTCTACTTTTACTCAAGTACAAGATCTGAGTACTTCTACTTTTACTCCAGTACATCATCTGAGTACTTCTACTTTTACTCAAGTACAATATCTGAGTACTTCTACTTTTACTCCAGTACAACATCTGAGTACTTCTACTTTTACTCAAGTACAATACCTGAGTACTTCTACTTTTACTCCAGTACAACATCTGAGTACTTCTACTTTTACTCAAGTACAGGATCTGAGTACTTCTACTTTTACTCAAGTACAGGATCTGAGTACTTCTACTTTTACTCAAGTACAAGATCTGAGTACTTTACCACCTCTACTCACTAGCCCTACAGGTGAAGTCAATAGATTGCGGTCCAAGTATCCTCGGACGCCCTGATGTTGATAAAACCCATTTCCATTCCCTTTTCATGATACACTTGTTTTCATGGTTTTGTGAGTGCTTAAGGGTTCCTTTAAGGACAGAACCTTCTCTGTTTCTGGAGATACTATTAGAAAGAGCAATATAATTATGCATGGCCTCAGTTGGAGCCAGGGCTGTTGGACCTGATGTTGGATCCTCTCTAAATTACTGAGAACCTGGCAACACTAAATAACTCCAACACAAACACAGCCTTGTGCCAAGTTGTGTAATGAGGTGGAAACACAAAGGAGGTAATGTTGAGAGCCTGATACCATGAAGCCTGTAAATACATATCAATGAGAATCAGAGGTTTAAGCCACCCAGAATCCCTAGGTTTCCTTTGCATACTGGAATAATCTGCAGCTCATGACTCACGCCACGGTTTATTTGCCATAACAATATGTTCCTAATCTCTTAAGCCCCACGGACCCGCCGAAGGGGCTGAAACCACAACATCTGCAAGCAACAGCGTCTGAGGGCTTCTTAAGATTTAATAAACTATGAATGTTTCATATCCATGTAACGGGAAGAAACTCAGCTAACTGATGACTTTTTTTTTTTTGCAAAAAAACAAACACAAGCTGAGCCTCTAAATTAGCTCTGAGCGAAAAAATCTTAACGCCGTTAGCACAGAAACTCTAGCTATACCGATCGATATACTTATTGGATCTGCACAAACAAGCTTAGATAACATCCTGAGAGTCCACAGATTATAGAAATATAAGGATCATCACTGAGCGATCAGAACTCGTGCACATACACTACTGATATACACCTGAACATCAGCAGGAGAGGACTCTTTAAAGTAGAGACACTACATACTGATATACACCTGAACATCAGCAGGAGAGGACTCTTTAAAGTAGAGACACTACATACTGATATACACCTGAACATCAGCAGGAGAGGACTCTTTAAAGTAGAGACACTACATACTGATATACACCTGAACATCAGCAGGAGAGGACTCTTTAAAGTAGAGACACTACATACTGATATACACCTGAACATCAGCAGGAGAGGACTCTTTAAAGTAGAGACACTACATACTGATATACACCTGAACATCAGCAGGAGAGGGACTCTTTAAAAGTAGAGGACACTACTTACTGATATACACCTGAACATCAGCAGGAGAGGACTCTTTAAAGTATAGACACTACAGACTGATATACACCTGAACATCAGCAGGAGAGGACTCTTTAAAGTAGAGACACTACATACTGATATACACCTGAACATCAGCAGGAGAGGACTCTTTAAAGTAGAGACACTACATACTGATATACACCTGAACATCAGCAGGAGAGGACTCTTTAAAGTAGAGACACTACATACTGATATAAACCTGAACATCAGCAGGAGAGGACTCTTTAAAGTAGAGACACTACATACTGATATACACCTGAACATCAGCAGGAGAGGACTCTTTAAAGTAGTTACATAAGAGGAGACAGAGTTCAGCAGAGGAGGCGTGACAGAGCTCACCTGACTCACCGCAGAGAGACAGACGGACTGAAAAACAGACGATCACATTCACTTTCAGACCAAACTAACAACTTCCTCTGAGTTCAGCTACAGGAGAGAAAAGTGGAAACTACAACACTGCTGCTTCAACCTGCGGACCCTCCACCCCCTGAAGGTGAGTCTGACTCCAAACATCAATCATAGTGAATTTCAGTGAAGTCAGTAGAGGAGGGGAGGGGAGCCATGACTTTTATTTTGTAACTTCATAGTGGAAGACAAATCCTGCAGTGCTACAAGCAGTAAGTATAGAACAATATCAAACAGCACAGAACACGGTAGAATGAATAGTAAACCAAATAAAAGGTCTAGGAAAAGGCTCTATTGAAAAGATGGGTTTCGAGGTCTTTGATAAGTATTGGTGACTACTGCAGACAACAAACTGACTTAAAAGCGACACTGCTTTTTAATATAGGCAAATGGGCCAAGTCACCAAAACAAAGGTAATTCCTCTGTGGAGCTGAAAGTCCTGCTACACTTTAGAAGCTTCATTAAGACTGTACAGCTGAATGATACTCTATGAGCTACACTGTTAAACAAATTACAGGGGATTTTACAGTAAATTACTGGCAGCAAAGTTGCCAACAAGTTACTGTGTTTTTACTTTACAGTAGCGATCCTGTATTTAGTTTACAGTAATAAAATCAGTACTGTATTTTTACTTTACAGTAGCGATCCTGTATTTAGTTTACAGTAATAAAATCAGTACTGTATTTTTACTTTACAGTAGCGATCCTGTATTTAGTTTACAGTAATAAAATCAGTACTGTATTTTTACTTTACAGTAGCGATCCTGTATTTAGTTTACAGTAATAAAACCAGTACTGTATTTTTACTTTACAGTAGCGATCCTGTATTTAGTTTACAGTAATAAAATCAGTGCTGTATTTTTATTTTCAGGTTCAGGTTATTTATTTGTACCCGTAGGTAGATTCTGTTTGCAGAGAAAAAGACAAGGGTTCCATCCTGACACTAAAAATAAACACAAACAACAGACACATCTCTAATAAAGGACTAGTAAAAGTACAAGTATACCCTGCTCAACCAAATCTCAAAATATTTAAAAAACATTTTAAGAGGGAAAACACTAGTACAAACATTACTGTAATTTTGTAGGTTGCTGTAATCTCAAAAACAATATTTTACTGTGATTATACAATACTTGTATTGTGAAAAAAAAATACATTACTGTAGTTTTATACAGTATAACTTTACAGTAGTGTATGCATTAAAACAGTATCTTACTGCAGTTTTATCTTTACCCACTTTTACATTACATTACATTTAGTTGACGTTTTTATCCAAAGCGACTTACAATAAGTGCATTCGACCAAGAAGATACAAACTTGAAAACTTTTAGATCCTTGTCTCGTGCTACTGTACCTGAAACGATAAACAAAAACCGGGATACAATTTAAATAAAATATGTTTATTGATTTGATTTCAATGTGAAATTCCAATATAAAAAAACAGATTACAATATACAACAGTTCATAAAAGATATATATACAACAGTTCATAACAGATTCAATTGGACAGTTCATAACAGATTCCAATACAAGAGACCAATTCAAATACAAAATCACAACAGTACATCTTCTGTAATTATATGAAAGTAAAAGAAACAAAACTGATCCTGGAGGCGATATTTTAGTTAGAACATTTAACATTAAACAAGGTGCTTTCGAAAAGAAGTATATGTGGTCTCTCTCTCTCCTCTCTCCTCTCTCTCTCTCTCTCTCTCTCTCTCTCTCTCTCTCTCTCTCTCCTCTCTCTCTCACTCATATTGAATCAGTGTTAGGAATCAATATTGATTCAACCATCATCCAAATGGGAAATCTACATGTAAATTGTAGTTGATTTTATATTGAATCAGTGTTAGGAATCAATATTGATTCAACCATCATCTAAATGGGAATCTAAATGTAAAACTTACATTAAAATATTCAACTTTTCTAAGCATACTGTAACACATTAAAAAAGTGCGTATAGGTCTACATCTTAACAGACCATTAACAAGTGCAACATCAATACTGTACTGAATGAAGTGGTCCAAACTTGTAAACACACACTACACCATGTATTGTTGGCAGACGATTGTTATTAGCTTGTTCAAAATTACCTGGAATTACAATATTTCCCAAAATGTATGAAATCAAACTAAAAATGACAGAAAACATGATTTTAATATTCAAATTTATTTTAGAAAACAGGCAGCAATGCGTCCCTGAGCAAGACTCTTAACCCGTTATTGCTCCCCAAACGCTGTAGAATAAATGCAGAGGACACATCGTATGTGCACATATACAGTGACACAAGATACCCCCATAAAAAAAGAGGGTGTGTAAGAACCATTGGTGCAACTCCAAATCAAGAACAGCCTGAAGCTTCAAGTCTTCCATGAAGGCGAAGCTGTAAACATTTGACTTATTTTTGACTGTAAGAACAACAGTCTATTGTCCATGAAAGAACAGTATTGTCTATGAGGCGGTAACCTTTGTACTGTATGCACAAGGAAAACACATTAGAGTGTGGTGGGGTACCCTAAGTTGGACTTGCGTTCGTTTCACTTGCGTTCGTTTCACTTGTGTTCGTTTCACTTGTGTTCCCTTGGGATGCCTCCAGGGGTGGCGCCCAGGGGGGAGCTAGGGGGTGCTGAAGCACCCCCCAGGATTGCCAAAGCACCCCCCTAAGCACCCCCAAGAAATATGTGTTTTTTTTTTTTCGAAAATTATTATTATTATTTTTATTAAATTAAATTAGAAAAATGATTGATTACATCAATGCAAATGTGAAACAAACAAATGTTTGACCAAAAACATAAAGCCAACACAGGTGATATGATTAGGCCAATGGCCAGCACCCATTCAATGTTTTGACCTACCCATAGGCTAAATTACTTTGTGACACTTGAGTGACTTCCTGTTAGCTAGAGCGCCAAATGATTTGCTAACAGCAAAGTGAAAAAATTATCGTTTTTTTAGTCCTTAAACGTCCACGTGTGGACACTCAATCAAAATCACCTGAAAGCGAGAGGGATTCTTCACATAATAGGCCTCATGAGTACAAGTAGCTTACTTCTGGGTCTCTGTGTTTCATTCAAGCTCTGCTCTGCGCGCGCGCGCGTGTGTGTGTGTGTGTGTGTGTGTAGCCATTTTGTGTTCCTGCGCGAGTGAGAGAGAGCTTGCGAGTCGCGCACCGGTGGGTATCTACCGGAGATCATTGTGGTTAGCATCTGGTGCTAGCTAGCCAAGCTAACGGGTATAAGGAGCTTTTTCAACAACAAGGTGGAGGGAGAACTCTCTCCTGTCAGAGTCTCAGATAACCTCAGCTCAGGTGAAGTAAAGGACTCTCTCAGTGTTTAGATAGTTAACTTTAGTCTAGTTATCTCAGTGGGTCTCAAACGGTTTGTTTTAAAAGGGGAGTGATTTGTAAAATGTCTATGAAAGAAATAGAAAATCTGTTTACAGTTCTGTTTCATATGGGGTGTTGAGAGATGTATCCATAGATCTCTTAATGTTGCTCTCAAAGTGCACCAGATTGATGCTTTTAACTTCAATATTTAAAAAAAATCTTCCCGGGGGAGCATGCCCCCGGACCCCACTAGAGGAGGTGAGGACCCTCCTAGAGGACGTGAGGGTCCACTCCTCACTTGTAAAAATAGCACTTTACCTCTGCTTAGACCTATATGCCGTGAGCTGATTATCGAGCCTTCATTGTAACAGTCGCGGGTACACTGTGTGTGTGTGGGGAGTGTTGCAGTAGAAAATTCAACTGCTAGCGCTGGTGCATTAATGGGAAACCCTTAATGTTTGAGCACCCTCTATGAAACGTCAAGCTACCCCACAGCACCCCCCTAGAGAAAAATCTCTGGCGCCTGCAACTGGATGCCTCCCTCGCGCCCCTGGAGCATAACGAAGCCACTTCTTCACAGTTTCACTGAAGCCATTGTGGGTCAGCTTGCGGTCGAACTGCCGAGCAGCAGCTGAAAGACAAGATTACAAAAATAAGCGTGAGGAAGAGAGAGATTGTGTATCCCATACAACTTCTGTTATAATAAGAAAATCACTCTCACTCTGATACAGTAGCACAAGCTACAGTCAGCAGCCAGTTTTGCTAAAAGACTGGACTGGAAAGAGGAGCAAATGGCTAGCCTGGCTCTATCCAGGTAATAACATTTGCATCCGAGGCACCTCTAAAGCTCACCAATTAGGTTGTCTTTTTTTGGTTTATTTCTTATAGCTTCACCATCACCTGATTCCAACCTAACCTTTTTTGTTAGATTAAAGTTCATGCTTTATTCTTCAACAGGGGATTACAGAGAGACATAAAATACATTATAGGAGTTGGATTCAAACTCGGTAGTTGGTACTATATGGCTGACAAAGAGCATAATTATGCTTCTGAATCACCATCAGTCACACCTCACTCCCTAAACTTAAGCTAATAAGTAGTTTGCAGGGGAGGAAACTCACCAAACATGCATACCGGTTCCTTGAATAGCTTCTTGCTGCTGCAACGCTTGTCTTTCTTTCCAGCCTAAGGCTTAAGGCGTTAGTCAGAGCAGTTGCCAGCATCCGTCTGATCAGGTTCTCTGAATTGGTGCCTCCTACCAGAGCCAGACGAGCAATCTAAATCAGACAAGAGAAATAAATAGGCCACTGCTTTAACTGTTGTATTGAGCTACGTTCTGTGGGACATACGTAGAAACAGCACAACAGCACTCTTATTTCATACCACAGAGACCAACTTTGTTTTTTTATACACTTGATACACTGATATTCCAGCCCATGGTATTCAGTCAAGTTCATGCCAGTCGTTATGTTTAACCACTTTAACCCTGGTGTCCCAATTTTGGTCATGTCAATATAATGTTAGATATAAATGTTACTACAATTATATGTGGTTGAGTAGCTCAAGACTAGAATTATTTGTGGTTGAGTAGCTAAAGGGCAATAAACTAAGCACATTTTGGACCGCACTGATATTATCCACCATTTTCATAAATGAATGCAGTTCAGTCTGTCAAATTACCATCTTTTGACGGACTGATGTCTTGTTCACTTACCATTGCAACCATGATCAGGCACTGACTGCATGGGATCAAACTGGTGGCAGTTTCCTCTAAAGAAGTCTAGAGGAGGGAAAAACAAATGCTGTAACATTTACACAAAAACACGACTAGTGTGATTGATTTGTCTACAAAGAATATTACTTTACATTTTAGTAGTAAATTGGGTTCATTAGTGAGGAATACAATGGCATACCATTTTGTGCACGTTGTGGGGGTCCAAGGGGGGTGTACTGCACCGAGACGTATCCCATTCCCGATATCCCTGTAGAAACAAAATCATTAGTTATATTTCACTATACTTTGGGAGTAGCACACATAACCTGATGTTCCAGCATATTGTTGTCAACTACCACAGGATGTCTGAACACAAAATCTGAATTGTAAGTCATACATATGTCAAATAGTATTCATTGAGTTCTGTGTCCCCCGTCTCTCAAAACGTTAGTGTAGTGACAAGAGTAGGGCATCATACCAGTACTTGTACTTGCTCGCTGTGGGGCCTGGAGCTGGTGGTAATGGGCAGCACCAAATCCTGACATCCCAGCTGAAACACACAGTAGGAAATAAAGTTATTAGCATATGACACTATTGTAACCTCCCATGTAAGGAAATGTGTATATGTGTGTGTATGTGTGTGTATGTGTGTGCCTGTATGTGTGTGTATGTGTGTGTGTGCCTGTGTGTATGTGTATCTATGTGTGTGCATGCGTGTGTCTGTCTATGTGTGTGGTGTCTGTTTGTATGTGTGTCTGTTCATGTGTATGTGTGTGTCTGTGTGTGCATGTGTATTTATAAGATAAACTATATTTTTTGATGATCTGTCACATACATTCAAAACAGTTATTATGCTGACTTACATGCCACAGCCTCAGAAACCTGGAGTCATCCTCATGCAGAAATCTAGGCAGGGAGGAGAGCAGCACGTTGGCTATGGACGTCACCTTGATCCTTGAGTGCGAAAACATATCTATTTATCTATTTACTTTGGATGCTAAACAGCATAGCCACACAACAATTTATATCACAAGGGCTTCTTCCATGACTGAAGAGATTACCATTTTGAAGCAATTGAGGCGTCTGCGATCCCACCTGTATCTCCTTAGCACAACAACAAGGTGCAATAACATTAACACTGCTGTTCCCTCCACCAAACACAAGTATCTTAATAATAAATCAAAATCTATCAGGCTGACCCTCTGCACCCCAACACACACACAGAGAATCCACTCTAGTATGATAATAAAACACCAAGAGGCTTAACGGACTCACCTGGAGGTCATAGGCGGTGAAGAGCTGAACTTCAGACACTTCGCCTTTGCGTGCCGCCTTCTTCCTGAACAAGCTCAACAGCATGCCGATCCAACTCCGCGTAAAAGTGGTTCTTCAGGTTGAGGTTAGTTTATCCTGTGAAACTCTGCACAAATATAAAATGACTATTTAATTCAGAGTACAATGTATATGTGGACTGAAGGCAGCAGAGATAAACAGAAACATGACATGCTAAATCTGAGTAAACATGCCAAAGTTATCAGTGACAAAGGCACACAAAATTATATATAGTTGTAATATCTAAAATATTTTCACCTGTGACTCCATTGTCAAGGCAGGCCAGCGTTCCAGGATCTCTCCAACAGGTAGCTCATCATTGATGATCTCATTGCGCCGCAAGGCAAAGGTAGTCTGCATTAACTTTGCAATCAAGGGATGGTTTTTTATCTCTCATCTTAACACACACTAGCACCCCCCCCCCCAAACGCGGCGCACCTACAGTGTAAGGCGCACCACAGTTTCGCTGCTGCGAGGCTCCACTAGCACCCCCCCCCTCACAAAATGATCAGAAAAACACTATTTTCGAGCATAAAATGGCGGCAGGCGGCGCGCTTTCTTCTTTTGTTACCGCATGGATGTCTGGGCAGGTTTATTAACTTTTAGAGGCATAGAGGATTTACGTTAATTTTATCCACTAACGCTGTGCCACAACCGTGCGTTCTGCATGTTTTGTAAAGCAAGCTAACTTGAAACCCATTGTAAAATGAATAGTCTAGTATTTCAAGTTAGCTCGCTTTTACAAACATGGATAAAATGAACGTAAATCCTCTATGCCTCTAAGTCAATAAAATATGCTCAGACATGCATGCAGTCACAAAAAAGAAGAAAAAAACTGCCGCCATTTGCGGTTCGGAATTTTCCAGAGAACTTTTGCAACACAAACATTCCACTTTGAGATATATGACTTAAAGCAATATAAAATACTGTCTTACACGTTTAAATCATTTTTCAAGTGAGGCAGATATTAAATCTAGGCTAGTCTAACAAGAGCTCAAATCAAACACCATGCGACACAAAGTGCATTAGATTGCAGAAATTAATAAAACATCATTTAAATACTGTGCAAAGGCAAGACGTAACTTACCAGAGTAGCGCGGTCAAATTCCGGCAGTGAGACTCGAGAGCACGGTGGGCAAAGTATACTTCTGAAAGTTTTGAGTGATTTCATCGAGAGGAGCTATAATGGCGGACTCAAATGAACGGCATGGATGAGAGCAGTGAGGCACGTCGGGGGGCGGAGGCACCATACGTGATGACGTCAGACAGATTCAGTAAAGACATTTTGAGTTACAATCCCCAATATGACCCAAAGTGGATGAATACTGTATACACAATATTACAAATCAGTCATAGTCATCAGAAAATTTGTCGGTAAATTAACTTTTTATAAATGTTTGGTTTAAAAAACCCATATTCTTCAAGAAGCTTGGGACTGTTCGGTCTTACAGTGAATAAATCGTTCTAACTCCACAACGATAGGTTTTTAGAATCCGCCTTTCGATATGTTGTATAACTCGCCAAGACGCACGCGTGGATGTCTTCGCTTTATCGTACGACACTCCCACCCAGAGTCCTGCACTTTCAGGGATCCTCACAGAGGGTAAGACTTTAGGCCATACTGAATGAAAACTTTGAAAAACCAAATTCTCGTAGGAATGTCGGGACCGGGACACAAAGGGCATCCACGCGTGCGCCCTTGATGAGCTGTACGACATATCCGAAAGCCGATTCCAAAACCTTATAGTTATCGAGATTTAACGCAAAATAGAAAGCCCCTTGACTCCAGCCAATAAGAGAACCGATAAGCGTGTGTGACGAAAAGTTATATGGGCACGTTTCGGGGCAGTGCGCTGACCAGAATCTGGTGTTTGATTTAAACAAATAAATAAATCCAAGCCTTTGAGACAGTTATTTATGATTATCTTGGCCACTAGGGGTCGTACAGTTTCGAGACTTGCACCGTTGGATTCAGCGTCAAAAGTAATCGGAATAGATATATTTTGATAAAAGACAAAACAAAAAACAACAACATTAGAGTCCGAGACCTAGCCATTCGATTCAACCTCCTTTTTCTGAGTCTGGAAAAAGTGTTTTTTAATTTTTTTTAAAAAGATGCAAAATCTGCAACTATTTCAAAAATCTGTAACTTCTTATTGAAAAGTTGTAGACCATTGATGTCACCTACCATTCGACTCAGCGTCATCCAATTAGTTGGGGGGAGGCATAAAAAAAGAAGGAAAAAGACAGAAAATATACACTACAGTGACATCTGGCGTCGTTTTTGTAAGACATTTTTACTTTTGCATACTTCATAAAATGAATGTGAAAAAATTCATTAATATCATTTAACGGGGACCAATTGTCAGAAAACACAACCCTTCTCTCTTTTCCTCCATACCCAAATCTCTAAAAACGGGGCTGCAACGGATCTGATACAGGACTGATCCAGATTTGAACACTTCTATGAACGAGGGGACCGTGCGGCAGAGTTTCAGTTAGATTTGTTTTTGCCCGGTCAACATGTCCGTTAAAGTTTAAATCTTCCGGACAAAATTAGAAAACTGCCGGTCAATGGTCTTCTTTGTTATTTATTGAGCTTTAAAACAAATGAATAATGACTCTAATCATATAAGAATAAAACACGGAGGATGGAGATCTCTTTTCCTCCACCTCTTCTGACAGCCCAGCAGCTGATCTCAAAGCACGCTCCCCTCTCCTGCATGGGGGCGGGGTCAGCTGCAGCTCACAGAATCAGCCCAAACAAGTTCATTCTTTCAACTACCAGTATTACTGGAGAAAGACAGTTCCTAAGCTCCATGTTATCGTGAGTTTAGAACTTGCCTCTGAATGAACTCCAGGATTGCTGAGGCCTCCTCTTGGTACTGGATATTGAGTACAAAGAAGAACCCAAAGAAGACCGTGAATGCATCCACAAAGTTGGCCTCGTTCGGCAGAGTGCAGATGACTCTACCTTCAAGCGACACCATCCATTTCGAAGCTCCCAAAATGGAATTTCCTGAAATATATTGAATATGTTGTCACATTTCCTGAACATTAAAGAGGCTGAGCCCTCCTGAAAATAAAAGGGGTCAAGAGAAGTGGACAAAATGGAAAAGGCAAAAAAAGTTTGCTACTTCAAAACTGAACCATTTAAAATGTGGAATTAAAATACATGTTCAGCTTTACACCTCAAAAGTAAAGTGGCAATCTAAAAGTACGAACTGTAAGTACACAATGCAGCAGCACTATGTACATGTACATGTACATACATGCTGCATTAACCCACTTTTGTAAAATAACGCAATAACGAATCAGAAAACACTTATTTTGCAGCTGCTTCGTTTCACTTCAAAACAACACATACAACCGCTCGCTCACTCTCGCTCGCACTACCATGCACGCACCACACCCCCCCCTCTCTCTCTCTCTCTCAAAGGGATAGCGATCTGATTCTGCATTACCCTAATATCACAACAATTCCGAGGTCTGAGCCTTCATCTGCAGCTAAACGATCATTCACTCCCGCTGCGTGCAGTAACATTATCCCCCGCTGAACAGACACAGTTTTCAAAATAATTAACAATATAGGCTACAGGAAACCAACGTTACGTTACTAATCTAAACAGTCAGTGCATTTTGTGGAGTCAGTTGGCTTGCTCTCTAAACAATTAACTCATGAATGGGACCTACCTCAACAGCTGTTTGGCCAAATAATAATACAACTCTATCTCGAAATAAAATACGGACTTTTGAGAAAAAAAAAAGGCAATAATAACGTGAATAGATCTAAATAATCCGTTAAAGGACACAGCGGTTCTCTCCTCTTGCTCCTGATATGACATCCCAAAGTATTGTACAGTAATAACAAAAGATACTGTAACATTACAGCACTATTTACAGTATTGCTGTAATGTTGTTGTACATTTTACAGTAACATTACAGTATTGCTGTAATATTATAGTATGGTTTTGCTACATTTCCCGCCTAAGGATAATATTCCCACAATGCAGCATAATGTACAGTATTACACTGTATTACAAATTCAAAGTAAATTACTGTGGGTAATACAGTCATTTACTGCCTAGATTACAGATTTTTTTTACAGTGTACTTGACGGTTAAAATGTTCTGTACTGCAGAGATAAAATGAGGTTAAACCAGTTTATGGTGAGTTGCTGAGGAATGGCTGGTGTTTGTGGAATGAGACACACCTGTGTGTTGCAGGTGAACAGAGAGACTAACCAGGAAACACTTTGTTATTCTTCCTCACTGCAGAGAGACAGACGGACTGAGAATCAGACGATCAGACGGTGACTGACTGAACTTCCTGTCTGTTGTGTTTCAGCTTCACTCAGAGACAACATGGCTTCCATGTTAGAGGAAGATCTCTGCTGTCCGGTCTGTAAGGACGTCTTTAGAGATCCTGTTCTTCTGTCCTGTAGCCTCAGTTTCTGTAAAGCCTGTCTGCAGACCTGGTGGGATGGGAAAGAAGTAAAGGGGTGTCCAGTTTGTTGGAGAAAATCCTCCAAAGATGAACCTCCCTGTAACCTGATGTTAAAGAACCTGTGTGAGACATTCTTACTGGAGAGAGATCAGAGATCTTCAGAGTGCAGACTGCACTCTGAGAAACTCAGACTCTTCTGTCTGGACCATCAGCAGCCAGTGTGTCTCGTCTGCAGAGATTCAAGAACACACACCAACCACAGATTCAGACCCATGGATGAAGCTGCTCAGGATCTCAGAGAGGAGCTCCAGAAAGCTCTGCAGCCCTTTCAGGAGAAACTGAAGCTCTTTGAAGAAGTTAAAGTGGAGTTTGATCTAACAGCAGGACACATGGAGGTCCAGGCTCTACACACAGGGAAGCAGATTAAGGAGCAGTTCAAGAAGCTTCACCAGTTTATTGAAGAGGAAGAGGAGGCCAGGATGGCTGCACTGAGGGAGGAAGAGGAGCAGAAGAGGAGGAGGATGGAGGAGAAGATGGAGGCTGTGAGCAGAGAGATAGCAGCTCTTTCACACACAGTCAGAGCCGCAGAGGAGGAGCTGAGAGCTGAAGACGTCTCCTTCCTGCACAACTACAAGGCTGCAGTGGAGAGGCTGCAGCGCCCCCTGCTGGAGGATCCACAGCTGCCCTCAGGAGCTCTGATAGACCAGGCCAAACACCTGGGCAACCTCAGCTTCAACATCTGGAGCAAGATGAAGGACATGGTGTCCTACTCTCCTCTCATCCTGGACCCAAACACTGTTCATCCATTACTCATCCTGTCTGAAGATCTGACCAGTGTGAGACGAGTAGAGGAGGAAGAGGAGGAAGAGGAACTTCCTGATAATCCAGAGAGGTTTGATGAACACATCTGTGTCCTGGGCTCTGAGGGCTTTAACTCAGGGACTCACAGCTGGGAGGTCCAAGTTACAGACAGTACATTCTGGGCACTGGGTGTGTTAGCAGAGTCTGTCCAGAGGAAGAGACTCATAGAGTCTGGATTATTGGGAATATGTTTCAATGAAGGTAAATACTCAGCAGGGTCACCACCAGATCCAGACACTCCTCTCAGCCTGAAGAAGGAGCTCCAGAGGGTCAGAGTGGATCTGGACTGGAACAGAGGAAAGTTGTCGTTCTCTGATCCTGACACTAACACACACATACACACTTTCACACACACTTTCACTGAGATGATGTTTCCATACATTATCAGTCGGGAGGAAGTGCAGATATTACCGCTGAAGGTGTGTGTGACAGTGGATCAGAGCAGGTAGAGATAAACAGGATCATTATATCTGTGATGTTCGTCTCTGAAAGGGATCGTTCACTGACCTCTGAACCCGTCCTCCTGCTGTCTCTTTATTCTAAACATCTTTTTATTCTTGTTGTTATTGAGTTTGATAATCTGCTTTTTGATCATACTGTCAACCTTTACTAAATTGAAACACGTGCATTTAGCTGACACTTGTATCCAAGTAACATCATGTTTATCAAATGTGCTGAACTGCTTCCTTTAGAGGAAATAAGAGATATATATTATTCACATTTGAAATTATGGTGCATGATGGGAA
Organism: Pogonophryne albipinna; assembly: GCA_028583405.1. Lineage (NCBI taxonomy): Eukaryota > Metazoa > Chordata > Actinopteri > Perciformes > Artedidraconidae > Pogonophryne > Pogonophryne albipinna. The sequence goes on from JAPTMU010000049.1 coordinate 513,326, forward strand.
AATAAATAAATAAAATGTTTAATCCAACTTCAAGTTTGAGCAGCGAATCATTTATCAGATCCAAAATAAAATGCATTTTATTTTCCAGTCCAGACAATATTGATTTTAAATAGTTGAAATCAGAGTTTTATTACATTCCATTTTTATATTTTAAACTTGTATAATGATATAAAACATACAGAGTTACTGGGTTTAAAGTAACTCTCTGACAGACCTCTTCGTCAGGGAATAAAATAAATGTTTTAAAGAGATTTCTAAGTATTTAAATACAGAGTAAATGTTAAACCCAGTTTTCTCAGGAGAAGCCTAAACAGAGAGGACGACCCATTGCTGTTCAGCGTGGATTATCAAATGCACACGTTTATAAACTCTAAAGGATTTCATCTCAATCTAAAATACTGATTTCTTGGCAGCGGTGTGTTATCGAGTTTTAACAACCTTTTAAACTTCTAATTTGACCAATCAGAGTTGAGTATTCAGCTAAGACGTTTAATACAATATAATAATATATAGTAAAGTGAAATATATAATGGAGAAGATAAAGTAATGTGTGCACTACTTCAATATATAAAAACATGTATGTCACAATAGAGCTGTGCATTAATATTAATAATGATATCACTCAGATTATTAAAGCAGCAACAATCACATGTAATGAGAGAAGAGCAAACAGGTGTTACAATGCTGTCAAATAATAAACAAACTAACATTTCTGATTAAATCAGTTTCACAAGAACAGAGGTTTCTTCAGACTGAACACAAGTTACTTCTTTTCCTCATTTTATTCATGTTTATTTCCTCACTGATATGACGCGTCTCAGAATAAAAAGTAGAACTAGAGAATGCAATTCCTGAAGAAATTGCTGGTGGGAATGCTTCATGCTGAAAAGCTGACGCTAAACTGCTATGCTGAGAAATCGAATGTGTAAGAAGAAAGTGAAGAATTTAGATCGAAATGATAAATGAACACTGGGGGCTTGAATGTGTGATGAGAGAAGAAAAGAAAGTAAAAAGGCTTGGAAAAGCAGCAGAATATTTCAACTGCAATGTTTTGAACTAACTTGATGGCGAATGATCTTTCGCCATGCCAACGGCATTTGATGACATCCCATAATACGCTTAGATGCGTTGATGGCTGCATCGTTACCAAACCTGTGAAGTTTTGGACCGTTTGGAGCATTTTCACTGAAGTTATGAGAAAACCGTGTTTCATGGCGAGCATTGTGTTGCCATGGCAACGTAAAGCTGTTGAGGCATGGACCGGTGATATACAAGCAAAGTTTGGGGGACGATCGGACCGTGGCCATTGGAGTTACAGCGACATCGTGTTTTATGGTGAGGGATGTGTTTCAATGGAAACGGCATATGATGACACTCCATAATTGACGTAGAGCTGTTGAGGGCATCACCATTAACCATTATCTGAAGTCTGCTGCTCTGAGCATGTCAGTTGGAGTGATGACATCATCGTGTTCCATGACACAGGTGTTTATATTTGAGCTAACGAGTGTCCAGAGATCAAAGGTTTCCATGGTGATGTGCAGTAATCAGTGAGAGGAGAGCATTTCATTGTTCTGAATGAGAGATAAACCTCTTACATGTGAACGTATTGTTGAAGAACCGTAACAGCTATTGGTGACATTTCAAAGCGTGAAGCATGTCAAGGAACTTGAGCATCTGAAGTGTACTTGTTGTGTACTTTCGGGTTAACAATGTGGCCTTTTTGGCAGATTAACTAAAGGTGTGCGGCTGCTGTGGTGGGGAAAGATGAGGCTGAACTTACAATGGGCTTTAATGGAGACAGGTTGAACGTTTTTGTCACTTCATGCCCTCAAGAGTAATTTTGTTTAATTATTTTTGCTAAAAAGCTACGAGATGTTTTCCTACGTTTCTCATGAAATATTATGTCTCAGGAATGTAGGGTTTGGGAATTATGGCAGGTTTAAAAGAAAATATGAAGGCAAAATTAAATTTGTCCGCCACTCTAGCTGTGACATCACGCAACCTAAAATCTGAAGAAGGCCTCTTTACCAAGGTCTAATATCTCTAAAAGTATGAATCAGATTTAAAAGTTGTGTTACACGAATAATGTCAGAAAGATGTGTAACATTTTAAAGTTGGAATGAGGTTTCTGAGTGAAAGTATGAATGAACAGTTAGCAGTTGAATCGCATGAAGATTTGTTGAAGTCTGAAGATTTTCTCCATTGAGTTCAATGTTAAAATTTTGATGTATTATGGGATGTATCTCTGGAATTATGAAATTTATGAATGAGAAAAGTAATAGCCATTGATTCCCGACCGAGCTGAACGTTTTGATGTTTGAACGGAGTTTCTGCGATGTTCAATGCGGGAGAAGAAGAGGTGCAAAATAACCCGGCGGAATAATAAAGAATTTCGTGCGTAGCATAACAGCTAGTTGGAATGCTGTATCAGCATTAAGTAAATCTCATCTTAACTAGTACTTGTAACAGAATATATTTTTAAAGTAACCTTCCCAGCCCTGTTAAAGCTGAACAAATTGTTAACGAGGAACACGGTGTATTCTCCTCTGTGTATTTGTCGGCAGTCCTTTGCTGAAATGCCTTTCTCAAAGCTTTTGCTCCAGGGAAATTGAATGAACTTGTGATCACCTTCCCTCGGGATCCGGAGTTAGGAAAATCCAGAATCTGAGGTTGTCTTCAGCACCTGGTGTGTGAATAACAACCAGGAGCTATTTTCCCACAATGTTTATTTTACCTAACACAAGCATCACCTCTCACAACACAGGACAGAGATGGCAGAAGTACACACATCCTTTACTCAAGTAGAAGTACAGATACTCGTGTTTAAAAATACTCTGGTAAAAGTAGAAGTACTGACTAAACTTCTTTACTCAAGTAAAAGTAAAGAGGCTTTGAAATGTACTTCAGTAAAAAGTACCCATAGCTAGCAGCTGTTTTAAAGAGTACCTGACCTCCCTTTATATTAATAGAACAATAATGTCATTGTTAGCTAATGAATGTTTCCATGCTGAACAACGGCAACATGACAACGTTTCCATTGGTCCCTCTTCTTTAGAGAAGACCAGGAAATGATGGATACACGGATCGTGTTCAAATCAATAGGCACGCAATGACTCTAAAGAATAATGATCACGCCACCAGACACACATTCAGACTAAAGGAACCAGCTGTTTGGAAAATGAGAGAAGTAGAAAGTACAGGTATTTGGGTTCAACATGTAAGAAGTAGAAAGTACAGGTATTTGTGTTCAACATGTAAGAAGTAGAAAGTACAGGTATTTGGGTTCAACATGTAAGAAGTAGAAAGTACAGGTATTTGAGTTCAACATGTAAGAAGTAGAAAGTACAGGTATTTGGGTTCAACGTGTAAGAAGTAGAAAGTACAGGTATTTGTGTTCAACATGTAAGAAGTAGAAAGTACAGGTATTTGTGTTCAACATGTAAGAAGTAGAAAGTACAGGTATTTGAGTTCAACATGTAAGAAGTAGAAAGTACAGGTATTTGTGTTCAACATGTAAGAAGTAGAAAGTACAGGTATTTGAGTTCAACATGTAAGAAGTAGAAAGTACAGGTATTTGTGTTCAACATGTAAGAAGTAGAAAGTACAGGTATTTGTAGTGGAGTAAAGTACTGATAACAGAAAAATGTACTTAAGTACAGTAACGAAGTATTTGTACTCCACTACTTCCCATCTCTGCCACAGGATATTGTTTATTGTATCTTATTACACGACTTAGTTGAATACTTGATTGTGATTGGTTGATTTGTACATTCCAGAGGTCTGTTATTTTTTGCTGACAGACCGTTGCTAAGGAGAACAAACCGTTGCTAAGGAGGATAAAGGGACAGTTTGTAGTCATATTAATCAGCAGAAAAAAAGTCTGGTCAGTTTAACGTTAACTGTGGACAACAAACAACATTTTTTCCATCAGAAATCACTATTGAATACTATTGGTTATTCACTTTTATATTTGTGGAGAGCAGGACACTTTAGATTCATGATGGAAGTGGAACAGACTATTTTTTCTCAGAGGAAGCAATACGATCATTTGAAAATCTATACTTTTAGTCAAGTTGTTGATTTATATCTATGTATCCGTGTAATAAGGATATTCTGCAGTGAGGTGGTCATTCATTAAAATATAACACCCCCTTGCTGCCCATTCGCCCTTAAAATGTGGAGCACACATTCATCTTACCTACTAAGATGAACCGTTTCCCCTTTTTAACATTGTGTAACTCCCTGTAAGCTCTTACTGACTCATTCAGCTCAAGTAACATATGTTTTGGGGCCGACCTTTGCAAATGTCCCCATTTTTCCCCAACCTAAAGACATTTGTTCTCTTCGTTTTAGGGGCAAAATACACATTAGTGCCCTGTCCACATTGTCCCCTGAGCCCTTCTTGCCATTAAGCCTTGGGACGGAAAGTACTTTTTTCCAATGTTTGTGTTTTGCCAATGGTGCGGAAAAACACCTTCTCCATCTGCTATGGTGGCCATTTTATTTGCAGTTCCTCAAGCTCTACCTCCTCTGACTCGGTCCCTGAGGATGAACTCAAAATGGAGATTATCGTAGAAATGTCTCATAAGTCTCATTTAATTATATATAATGTCACTGTAACATTATTTTCTAACAGTTTAAATTCACGTCTAGCTACTAAATGTTCTCAGACAGAAGGGTTGACCATTGTCAGGCAATTATCATATGGATCTTAGGTTTGTAATGACCATGTATGCAAGTTTCGCCCGTCTGGCCAACATTTCAATGGTCTGTAATGTAACTTCTAGCTGAGACCTCCCCCCTTTTGTCTTTTTCCTCTATAAAGTGCTTGTTTTTCTGTTGTAACACGGACAGATTCTTGTATCACATCAGCGTGCAGGTTATCTGTCCTTCCAGCTGGAAATAGATTGATTCTGTTAAATACTATAACTCTTTATTAAACAACACAACTTTGGTTTGAACTTGTATCTGTTAATTTCTTACCAGAAGGTGATTAAGTGTGGAATTTCCACCAGCGATCTTTACTCTTCTGTTCGCCCTTCTCTCCATCCTTGTCATGTGAACCTGTCTCTATCTCAATTGTTAGGCAGTGCTATTTGCTCTGTTTAGTTCCAGTCCAAACCTAAAAATGACCACCCACCTCTCCACATGTGGGAACACTTTGAGTCCTCCCTCTGCTCACTGAATGGAAGAAAACCAGAGGGGAAACATGAACTCTTATGTAGTTCTTATGCATCCAGAGGCGACTGCCAGACGGATTAAATAAACAGGGCAGGGAAGGACTGAACTCTCAGTGTATGAGAAGTTTTTCATGCCGGCCCGTATTTAAGCAGCTCATGATCTGAGAAAAGGAATTCTTAAACTGTTAATATCACTAATTCTGGACATTTAGAAGCACTGTACATGTGGTGTATGAAGGAGCAACATAGTGTGTACTAAACTCCAGAAGTATTTGCCGTTTTGCAAATTCATTGATGAATCAACCATCTAGAATCAGAAATAAAAGCATGCATGCAAACAAACTATCTCCAACTGAACAGTGTCAAATCAGACATCATCATCATCGGCCCCCCATCCCGTACCAAGACCATCCAGAATTTCAACTTCACCCTTGGCGGCAACACTCTATCACTCACATCCGCAACCTCTGAGTCATCTTCGACAGTCAGCTCAAATTCAACCACCACATCAATCACATCACCAGGACCGCCTTTTTCCACCTCAAAAACATTGCCCGTCTCCGCCCATCACTCTCCTCCTCTGCTGCTGAAACCACGACTCGACTAGCATCCTCTACGGCATACCATCCAACCTCCTCAATAAACTCCAACATATCCAGAACTCTGCTGCCCGCCTCCTCACCCACACCCGCTCCCGAGACCACATCACTCCCGTCCTCCAGAACCTCCACTGGCTCCCCGTCCGTCAAAGAATCAACTTCAAAGTCCTCCTCATTACTCACAAAGCCCTCAACAATCAGGCCCCCCCCCTACCTCACAGACCTGCTGCACCACCACGCCCCTTCCCCCTACCTCACAGACCGGCTGCACCACCACACCCCTTCCCCCCACCTCACAGACCTGCTGCACCACCACACCCCTTCCCCCTACCTCACAGACCGGCTGCACCACCACACCCCTTCCCCCTACCTCACAGACCTGCTGCACCACCACACCCCTTCCCCCTACCTCACAGACCTGCTGCACCACCACACCCCTTCCCCCTACCTCACAGACCTGCTGCACCACCACACCCCTACCTCACAGACCTGCTGCACCACCACACCCCTTCCCCCTACCTCACAGACCTGCTGCACCACCACACCCCTACCTCACAGACCTGCTGCACCACCACACCCCTTCCCCCTACCTCACAGATCTGCTGCACCACCACACCCCTTCCCGCTGCCTCACAGACCTGCTGCACCACCACACCCCTTCCCCCTACCTCACAGACCTGCTGCACCACCACACCCCTTCCCCCCACCTCACAGACCTGCTGCACCACCACACCCCTTCCCCCTACCTCACAGACCTGCTGCACCACCACACCCCTACCTCACAGACCTGCTGCACCACCACACCCCTTCCCCCTACCTCACAGATCTGCTGCACCACCACACCCCTTCCCGCTGCCTCACAGACCTGCTGCACCACCACACCCCTTCCCCCTACCTCACAGACCTGCTGCACCAGCACACCCCTTCCCGCTGCCTCACAGACCTGCTGCACCACCACACCCCTTCCCCCTACCTCACAGACCTGCTGCACCACCACCACACCCCTTCCCCCTACCTCACAGACCTGCTGCACCACCACACCCCTTCCCTACCTCACAGACCTGCTGCACCACCACACCCCTTCCCTACCTCACAGACCTGCTGCACCACCACACCCCTTCCCCCTACCTCACAGACCTGCTGCACCACCACACCCCTTCCCCCCACCTCACAGACCTGCTGCACCACCACACCCCTTCCCGCTGCCTCCGCTCATCAGAAGCCAACCTCCTATCCATCCCCACCGGCTCCGTCGCTGCCCCCTCCCTCTGGAACTCACTCCCCCAACCCATCAGAGACTGCACTGACCTCACCACCTGTAAAAGCGCTAACAAAATAAATCTATTATCATTATTATCTACAGCAGCAAGCTTTCTTGTACAGCAATATTACATTTGGACAATCAACAGTTAACATCATTGAGGGCAGGTAGACTAAAGACTGGAAATACCTCTCAGCACGAGGCAAAACCACAGCCTCCAAACTGAACATCAAGTTGAATCAACTCCAACAAAAACTCACTTTCAAAAAGGTAGGATTTATTTCAGAACTGTTGGGACCGCGGCTCATTGACTGTTAATTGATATACTGGCTGAACTCTATCTCTTTTGTAGTTTGTCACCTGACTGCTCTCACCTGCTCACTTGTTTTTTTTACATGGACACAGAGAGAAGGGGTGAGTCGTGAAGTAAAGATTTATTTTGACAGCAACTTTTCCACTTCAATCGCCACCACAATAACTCTTCTATTGCAATGGTTATTGGTACAGGATTGTATTGCATTTTGACCTGTGTTTGTGGAATAAATGGTTAAAGGTCCCGTGTCATGGCCATCTCTACTGATCATAATTCCATTGTTGAGGTCTACTAGAATAGATTTACATTGTTCAATGTTCCAAACTCACATTGGTTTCTCACAGCATCTCTGTAAAGTCTGTGTATTCACTCTCTGTCCTAAACGGCTTGTTGGAGCTCCTGCCCCCCCCCCTCCCTGTGAGCCCACTGTGCTCTGATTGGTCAGGACGTTGCGAGGCTCGTTGCTGTGAGGAGCGGACAGGTTTCCGGGTCGGCAATACAGCGAGAACAAGCGAAACTCATCCTGAGCACACAAACACTCACAGCCGAAGTAAAAACAATAAGTGTGGCTTGATATTGAGGAAGAAAAAGGTTTATAGCGCTGTGAGAATGGGTCTGTGGAGAGCATTTCTCCGCCATCCCAACTCGTCTATTACCAGCGTTCAGGGAGCTCTATGGAAGTCAATGGGACTCCCTGTTAGTTAGCTAAGGGATCCTGGTGTGTGAGGTGCTCCAAGGATTGGTCCATTTGGGCCAATCCGGTCCTTTGCTGTTGATCTGGGTGTTCACACGTCACTGAACCCAGGAAGCAAACAAATGGAAAAAGAGAAATGTCCAACGAGGCGTTCTGGGGCAGCATAGACAGGTCTTCTCTGTGTTAGAGTTGTGCTCCCTACAGGGTGTACTTTGAGGGTTTGTGGCTCTGCAGACCGTTACATGCAGAAAAACCTTCATAACACACAAGGGGACGGGTGATAACCGGAAAAGCATGACATGGGACCTTTAAGCGAATGCAAGGAGTGGAGCTTCTTTAGTTGTCTGGACTCCTGACAGACGCAATAATATACATAGGAAATGTGGTACTTATTAGAAAACATTACGCGACCCGGTGTTTCTTCACCAGTGAGCACATGCTTTGTTTTTGTCATTTACTCTACAACAAATTGCAGTCTCACCTGTCAGAGATGCCACTTGTGTACCAAGTTTCCACAGAGATCATAATGAATGGAGTGTGTGTCGTGTTTGTTACTCCAGCTGTAGCTGCCAAAGAGTAATTGGCTATGGTTGAATAATGCTAGAGGAAACATGCTCAACCACCAGGAAGTGGTTCATTATGGTTGTGTATTAATTAGCATCACAAAACCAGCATGTTTCTCCATCATCGGTGACTGCATCCAATTAAAATGTGTCCAACAACTGCACTGTTGTTCTTGTTATACAGCGGTGAAAGGTATTGTTGATGAGTTATGTTGTTTGTAACCATGTGCAAAACCCCTGCCTGGCAGAGAAAGCTTATGAGATTCATACGAGCTCCATTAGCCAGCGATTCACAACGAGAGAAAAGCAGCTCTTACCTTCACACTTTCTTCCAGCTATCTTCAGTCTGAACCCAGGGAAGCAGGAGCAGAGAGCCCGGTCTGCAACTGCTAAACACTGCTGACTGCAACCTCCATTTTCTGCAACACACAAGCAGCATGATCACCACCATAATAATAATAGTGTTATATAAATAAATATAAAAATCTCACTGGTCCCCGGCTTGAGTTTTAATAATCAGGATCCATGTATTTGTGATCCTCTCCAGAATGGAAGGAGTCATCACATACAGAGCATCAACTAGTTCCTGAACAGTGTCCTTCACATGCTGATATCCAAGAGAGGGAGTTACACAGTCACAAGATGGAGGAATAGAAAGCAGTATTCAATGTTTACTTCAGATTAGCTCCACGTCAGAAATGAGCATGCTTGTCATATGTCTATCTCCATAGAGGCTGAATCATCATGTTAATCACATAGCTATCATCTGCCTCAAACAGTCCTGATGCTCTTCTAGGTAATCACACATCCTGTCATGTTCACAGCTACAGTTGGGATACCTTTGTTATCATGTTACTCTGATATTGGAAGAGTACATTCAGTGTTTTCACAACAAACAAACAAGAGGGGCAAATAATAAAGTAAATTGATAAATAGCAGTCGGAGTGGAAGCAGGGGGACTGTGATGGGTTAGGGGTCAAAGGCCATGGTGAACAGGTGAGTTTGTAATGAAGACTTGAAGAAAGAAGTGCATTCCAGATGGTGGATTCCTCACATACGCCTCCAGGACACTCAATCACTCATAATGTCTTAGACTTCTCCTCCATGAGCTGTTTCTCTGCTCACTTGTGATGCATTGAAGTGTTGTTTTGCTCCCTGAGGCTCCTACCTTCACACTGATCATAACTCTCTGAAACAAGGAGCCATTCACGAGCCATTGAATTCAACACAAACCAAATTAACTGTCGCAATTTGACGGCATGAAAGTCTCGCTGCAAAGAGGCATCGGCCACAAATCCCCTGGATACTGTGATTAGGATATTCTTATAACTAACAATGAGAGACACTGAAGGATCCAGGCCTTGCTTGCATGCAGATCAGATGGATTTCAGCAGGTACTTCCTGTGCTGGAGACTTCCCTGTCTAATTACCACTCTTCAAAGTTCAAAACAACCATTTCACATTAAGCTGCAACACAACACTTTAGCCGAGGGAGGGATCCATTATGAAAAGCCTCACAGCAGGAACAGAAAGGATTGTTATTTGATTTGGCAAAGGTGTTTTTTAAACATTACATTTTCCCTTTTTTCATTTAGTTCTTGCATTTGTACGCTGCATTACCTCCATGCCAGTTAAACATGGGAGATCAGGATTTGATATAACAATATCATTGACGGTTGATGGTTTATTGACTGATAGATTAGTTGATAGATTAGTTGATTGAGTCATTGATTGGTTAAGTGACTAGTTGATTGATTGATGGTTTGATTAGTTGATGTATTGATTGATTGATGGTTGACTGATTGATTGACTAATAGATTAATTGACATCTTGACTAATTGATTGATTAGTTGATTGGTTAATTGAGTAGTGGATTGATTGGTTGACTGGTTGATATATCTATTTGTTGATTGACTGATTAATTTGTTGGTTGAGTGATTGATTGATTGGTTGATTTATTTATTTACTGGTTGCATCACTGATTGGCTGACGGGTTGACACATACAATTGATTGATTAATTGATTGATTGAAGAACTCTGTTGCATAGCAAGCTAAGGATGCCCATCATCTTGCTGTACCGAATAAATCACTTTGCCCTGAAGCAGTATGCCTCAAATATAATTGAATGTGCATTTTTATTATAATGTACAGATGCTGAAATGCTTGTGTATTGTGATGTTGGGGTTACCTGAGCATGGATTGATGCGCACAGGTCTGCTGGTGGTGGTTCTGGTTGAAATATCGACAGTAGTGGTAGCAGGAGTTATTGTTGGGATGGCAGCAGGACGGAAAGCCTTCACTCTGTTCTCCTCATCAGGACTCACTGCACATGGAAACAGGAAGAAAGGTAATGTAGATTTATGTAGCACTAAGGCTAAGGGGCGGGACATCTCTGAGCGGTTGACCAATCAAAATAGAGCCAGCCAGCTAAACAGAGAAAACTGGGCTCTGGTTTCAGACAGAGGGTGAAAAGAGGTGATGCAGTATGAGAAAAATAAAAACCTTTTGAACATTAAAAGTCTCCTATCATGCTATTTTTAGGCATATAACATAGGTCTCAGATATATACAAATATATCAAAAACATGTCTATGATGGGTTTTGCTCAAAATACCAAACAGATCATGCATTTTTAGACATCCCTCATATCCCTGTATTTCAGCCCTGTTAGAGAATGGCTGATTCGGGGTCGTTAGCTTGAAAAAGGAAAAAAGATGGGGGAGCTTGTGCAGGACAATTCTACCCAGATTCTCAGCCAAATGCTGCCGTGATGAAACGCCATATCATGTTCCAAACCACATCAAGGATTATTTCTGAAACCGTATGGAGCTTTCTAAAAGAGCCTTCTTTCCACCTTTCTTAAGCTCTTTTCTGTTCTTTGGTTTTAGCGCCTGGCCGACGCGCTCACACATCACTCAGAGATATGTTTGTTTTTGGTACATTTATTTCCATGTTATCGTTTCCATTTCAACACTGGTCGTTCTCTTCTTTAAAACACACACATGAAGGTATCTTACCAGACGATGTGGAAACAGTGTTCGTCATTTAAATAAACAAATCTTCTCTGCAGTGCAATGCAGCGAGCGCGTCGGCCAGGCGCTAAAACCAAAGAACAGAAAAGAGCTTAAGAAAGGTGGAAAGAAGGCTCTTTTATTCGTCAAAAAACCGTGTGTCTTCACAACCAAACTAGAACCCAGAGTATAATCAGCAGGACTCTTTTAACCAGCTGAGGCAATCACAGCACCAATCAGCCGCTCCGCCCAGCCGTGGCTGCGGATCACGATCACCTGATACCAATCAATTATACTCCATTACATTAAATGATTAAATAATCAAAATAATAAATCAACGTTTTGGCTCCTACACTTTCTCTCTCTCAGGTTTACCAGAAGGTGAGTTCCTTTTTTTATTTCCTGCTTCTTTACACATACTCTCTCCAGTACAGGTTAGCTCTGAGTGTTAGCGATTTTACTTCCAAAACACGTCGTGCATTGTTTCTGATAGCAGCGTTTCTGATAGGTGGGTGTAAAGCCAGCCCACATTTCAGATATTACGTCATATCGGACGCAAATCAGGATCAGCTCTGTTGTTCCCCCATTTTTAGAGATTTGGGTACGGAGGAAAAGAGAGAGGGTTTTAGTTCCCTGACACACCGGGACACATATCTATGTATAAAAGACATCAAAAAGTGCATTTTGCATGATAGGAGACCTGTAAAGCATGGAGACATGTCCCAGTAGAGACACTAAATAGAAATATGAACCTGAAATGAGCATGTTGAGTTACAGTAGCTCACCTGGAGCACAGAGTCTTCCGTCCCCCTGCAGGATGAATCCCTGATGACAGCCACAGTGGAAGGATCCCCAGGTGTTGGAGCATGTTTGCTGGCACAGTTTCCCCGCGTGGAGCAGACACTCGTCGACATCTTTCTGCTCCTCCACTCCGTTGGCAGTCTCATCTGTGGCACCGATGGCGAAGGCCTCTCTGGGGAACGTGCCTTCAGAGTCTGGAAGGAGTGAGAGGAGGGAAAAATATCCCGAACACTTACCTCATGAACTGATTCAACGACACAAAAATGCATCTCCTCCTCCTTACCAGTTACTTCAGAGTGTTTAAGTGAGCGGTTATCATTACGAACAACCACAAGTAACACATGTGTGGGGACTGTTGCCACTTCATATCACAGAGGGGTGGCTAAACTGGGTAATCTAGCTGGACGTGTGCGCTCTTAATGACGACAACGTTATTTGCTTGATATACCATTTGTCTTACAACCAACAACAGCGTGTGCATGGCTACACGGTCAATGTTTTTGTACATGTGTGTGTGTGTGTGTGTGTGTGTGTGTGTGTGTGTGTGTGTGTGTGTGTGTGTGCTTATCCCAGCCCCTATCACTGCCACCAGTACTGTTGAACTCAATTATATACGCTTTTGCACCTATATAATTATTGTAATGGTGCAACTATTCACTATTTTTCTTTTTGTATTTACTTATTAGTTTTTCTGTTTTATAGAGTTGCACAGTTGGAGGAGCCAATGACCTAAGATTTCCATCGTCATAACTACACTGTAGCTATGGACGTATGACTAATAAAAGCCTCGAACAACAAGCAACGGCAGGCCTTTGGTCGTAGTGCATGTATAGAACTCAACTCAATTGTCAACCCTGGATCATTTTATCATATTAGACATTTGTGTTTCATTGTCATTATTAGTGTCTGCAATTTTGAGTTATGTAGAAGAACGTATTTTATGAGTTCCTAGACATTTGTCCTTTCCAACAAAATCCAATCAGCATGGGTCCAAGTGTTCGTTTGTGCCAAATTTGGAGAAATCACCTTCATTCATGAGATACCACACTCAAAAGACTGGGACGTATGAGTTTACAGAGACATTCAAACCCCAAAAACAAATCAGTTTATCCTTGAGTCCAAGTGAACGTTTGTGCCAAATACCTAAGAGATACCTTCAGGTGTTGGTATGAGAAAAACTGACAGAATAACACCTTTGGCCTTGGCTGTCATGGGCATACAAATATCAAAATAGAACTATGACAGTGATCAAAATTGTCTTTTCAATCAAGATCTTGAACCTGCTGCTCCGATTCTCCAGGCCATCTTAAGTTCCCTTTATCTCCTTTCTCGAGATCAAGGCCCCTTGAACTCCTTCACTTGAGATAAAGACTCATTCCCTACTCGGACTAGAAAGTAGTCCATCGGTTTCCTGCTGCTGATTTCAATGTAAATACTGCTATATTTTTTAATGTAATTATAGTTTTCTTCAAATAGTTTTCTATCTGGGTTTTTAATTTTAGTTTAACTTTTATATATGTCAAATTCCTCGTACGTGTCAACCTACCTGGTAATAAACCAGTTTCTGATTATCACCTGAACAAAGTAGCGACCAAACTCTGCCAAACTGCACTCCATTTTAAACACCCTTATATATTACTATGTATTTCCTAAAGGTATACTGCAGCAGTAATTGACCCAGAAGTGGGTTGTAGGTGAGTATTTCTCACAGTCATTACCTAGGGTCTAAATTCAATTCAGAGGAGCAAGGCCCTTAAAAGTTTCCTGTTTTAATTAAAAGGCTCGAACATGTCCCCCATGCAAATAATTACATCTCATCCACATTTTCCTCCAAAGCAAAGGCATCCGTCATGCATTCTCAGAGACTGTGTGTGTGTGTGTGTGTGTGTGTGTGTGTGTGTGTGTGTGTGTGTGTGTGTGTGTGTGTGTGTGTGTGTGTGTGTGTGTGTGTGTGTGTGTGTGTGTGTGTGTGTGTGTGTGTGTGTGTCACATTTAATGAGAGCATGGCCAGTCTTTGCAGCTCCTAAACCTTTCACAGGGTTCGGCAGGTTATTTGATTCCTTGTTCAGAATGACATCATTCACATTTTCTCTTTATGGCTGGAGGAAATTAGCTGCAGTCGATGGTTAGAACAGAGCCCATTAAACCGTGTGGGATAAGGAGGAATTCCTCTGAAGTTATGAATGAAATAACAGGCTGAGGCACACTGACCTTACCTCACCATCACAGCTGGATTGCCGTTAAAGGTCAACCACAAAGGATGCCTAATAATGAACTGCAAATGTGTGTCTGGTTCCAATATTTAAACTAAATAGGGATCGCACATTTCCAAAACAATAATCTGGGGAAGGTTTTTTTGGCTGATGCAGGAAGTTTCTTTTTTTTAAATCTTGGTTTCTTGTTTTTTAAGGTTTCATTGATTTGTTGTCTTACATAATGCACTTAAAGGGGCCCTATTATGCTGATGTTCAGGTGTATATCAGTATGTAGTGTCTCTACTTTAAAGAGTCCTCTCCTGCTGATGTTCAGGTGTATATCAGTATGTAGTGTCTCTACTTAAAGAGTCCTCTCCTGCTGATGTTCAGGTGTATATCAGTATGTAGTGTCTCTACTTTAAAGAGTCCTCTCCTGCTGATGTTCAGGTGTATATCAGTATGTAGTGTCTCTACTTTAAAGAGTCCTCTCCTGCTGATGTTCAGGTGTATATCAGTATGTAGTGTCTCTACTTTAAAGAGTCCTCTCCTGCTGATGTTCAGGTGTATATCAGTATGTAGTGTCTCTACTTTAAAGAGTCCTCTCCTGCTGATGTTCAGGTGTATATCAGTATGTAGTGTCTCTACTTTAAAGAGTCCTCTCCTGCTGATGTTCAGGTGTATATCAGTATGTAGTGTCTCTACTTTAAAGAGTCCTCTCCTGCTGATGTTCAGGTGTATATCAGTATGTAGTGTCTCTACTTTAAAGAGTCCTCTCCTGCTGATGTTCAGGTGTATATCAGTATTTAGTGTACTGTGACATGTCTTCATGCTTTAAGGTTCAAAAAGCTCTTTATTTTTCCTCATTCTGCCTGTGCTGCAGCCAACCCGGTATCACGGCAAGACGTGAACATGTGACGATTTACCATGCTGGGAGACGTGAAGATGTCACGATTTCGTCCCT